>CAJVPU010000117.1:0-23484 GCA_910591775.1 Dentiscutata heterogama | reverse complement strand
TATAGTTTAATAGAGATATTATAGTCTAATAGAAATATTATAGTTTAATAGAGATATTATAGTCTAATAGAAATATTATAGTTTAATAGAGATATTATAGTCTAATAGAAATATTATAGTTTAATAGAGATATTATAGTCTAATAGAAATATTTATTATTTTTTTTTTTTTAACTCTTTGACAGTCTTGTCGGTACTTTTATTAAAAAATAAAAGAAATAAATTTAAGAAAATCTACTCTAATACATATCTATATATAGCAAGTCTGGCATTATCAGTTCTTCATATAAATAACTACTAATGTGATCTGTTGTACTACTTTTCTGAAAGATGTAAAAAACTTTGTCAGCTCTGTTAAGAGTCAATCTCTTCAGATTTTTCTTTTTTCACCAAAAGCAAAAAAAGTAAAATTCTCATGCACAATACATGAAAACTTTAATACAAAAAAAAAAGAAAAACTATATTAAAAAAAGATATATAGAACAAAGAAAAAAAAATAAAGGAGATTAAAAGGAGGAATAATGGAATATAAAAAAGAAAAACAAAGAAAAGGCTTCTAGCTGACAATGCTAAAACTAAACTAAAAAAAAATAAAAAAAATCTTTTAAGAAAAAAAAAAAGAATAAAAAAAAACAAATATATTGCTATAACCTGTACAAGGTTTAAAAATTATATAACAACTGCAACAATTATATATCCTTATTGTAAAGTTTAATTTTAACAAAAATTCTTTCTTCCTAACAATAGTATACCTATTTTCAGATATCTTTTTAATCTAGGACTCTATTTTTGTTATAATAGAGTAGCATTGTATTAAAAACAACAAGCCAGATACATAGTTAAATCTACTGAGCTTGTCCAAAAATAGAAAGTATAAACAATGCTGATCTTTGGATAGGAGTAAGCTATTTTGCCTACTTTTTCAAAAAAAATTTGAAGAAACTAGCACTAAATGAAAAAAAGTATTAATCACTTATACTATCTTTTAAGAAGTATATTAATTTTTGTCTAAAATAAAATAAGACTTGTGATATTAGTCAGTATGTTGGAGCTTTCTTTTTGATAAGTAATAAACTCTGAGCTTGTCAGCAAGTAGTATATAAGAACTACTTCTAAATAACAAGTGCTATTTCTGCAATAAGTGATAAATTCTAAGCCTATTAGCAAATAATATATGAGAACTATCTCTAAATAATAGATGCTGACTTATGTTTTACAAATCTCTTCAAGTTCGTTTCACTTTGAAATTATTAAATTTTTTTAAAAAAAAGTTTGTTGTAAATTTGGTACAAGTGATCATTAGAAAGGGATAATTTTTTTTATATCTAATAGAAATATTATAGTTTAGTAATAATATTATAATCTAATAATATAATCTAATAATAATCTTATAATTTAAAATTATAATTTAACCAACTCTTTTCACTAATCACTGTAATCAAAACTAGAACTAAAAAAAATTTGCAAATAGTCTTTAACACTACTAAAACAATGTTAGAAGCAGTTTTAGAAAAAAAGATTGAGCAAAAAAAAAGAACAATGGCTTGTTAGAGCAAAAATTTTTACTTTGAACTTCACTTTGCACTGCTAGAAAAAAATGAACTTTTTAACAAAATTTTTTTAAAAATTTAAAAAATCAGATTATTATCTTCTTTTCTGTAGTGCAGATCACTAAACAACAAAACAAACAAACATGTATTAAAAATATAAAAAGCAATTAAATACTAACAAACAATTCGATTTCTAACTCCAAAATTAGCCAAAAGCAAAACCTCTATTTTAGAATAAACTAACATATTAAATCTTGAAAAACAGTCTAGAAGAAAAGACAAAACAGAATTACTGTTTACAATACAACAAATATATAAATAGCAAGTAATCATACAACAAATCTAAATATGTAAACAAATATACATACAAACAAACAAATAAACAAATATGTTTTAAATATAGCTACTAATAATACATATTTCAGAAGATCAGAATAAAGTCTATACCAATTACAATAATAGATTAAAACTCATCCAAGTATAAAGATTAAATCACTCAAAGATTCTGCATCTATATCACAAACCAAACTTCAAGAAGTATACAAAGAGTATAGCCTACTAACATTAAATATAGACAAAAATATAGCAAAATATCTGAGATATAGAAGAGAAAACAACACTTCTATATACAGAATGTGGACAAGCAGATTATGGTATTAGAGTAGCTAAAGAATAGATTTTATTAATAAAGTGAAAATAACAATATAGTAAGCCCAAAGTAGCAAAAAATATACAAAAAAATACAGTTCAATCTGGGCACTAATATACAAGCATTCTCAAGAAAACCTAGTGCTAAACAACAATCAGAAAAGTTACAAAGATAAATCAAAGCCAGAGTTGCTATTTACTATGTAGAATTTGTCTACTTTAGTATATGCTACAAGAATTAAATAATGTTTAAACTATTTTGAAAGAGTAAAAGTAATAAAGTGGCATAATTTAGAAAAGTCAGCTTGGTAAACTTTCTCATTTTTTGGAAATACATGGTTTAACATAGCCAATCAAAAACCATCATAATACAAATACATAACTTTACTTTTAGATATTCATTGAACAAAATAGCTAATAGCAAGTGTAATCTATATATTATAATTTCTTCTATGATTTAATTTCAAAGTAAAAAAAAACTCAAGTTGTAGAAGAATTATATTATTTATTCAACTACAATAGCAGCTTTTACAATTGTATAAATTTTATTTAATAACAAGCTATGCAACCTCTAATAGCACTCTATACAACCAATAAAACTATACTATGTATTATATATATAAAATGAATTTATTAAATAAACTATCTTCTAACAATGTGTAGCTCTTAAAAACACCTGTAAATTTTATAAATAAAATGATTTAGTTATTTGAATAAAAAATAAAACAATAAACTCAAACTTTATAAATTAAATAGTGTAATATATATTTATTACTTGTTACTATATAGTAGATAATATTTCAACTCTTCTTAGATCTACCTTTAGTTATGTGATGCAAGGTAATGCAACTTTATTTTCTTAATGAGATATTTGCTAGTAAGTTGTTCTATTAGTAAAGTATTTTGTTAATAGTTGATTTTTTTTTAAGTTTGCTTATATCTAAAACTTCCAGGTTTATACTGCTATGCTATATAAATATTTATGTAATGTTGATTCTAGAAATTATCAAATTCAATATCTTCCATGCTAGAGAAATCTAAAGCAGTATATATAAAGATTATATGTAAGAATAAAGAAAAAAATATTAACTTGCTAGATTTATAGGCAATATACTTTAAGAATGAAAATTTAAATAGACTCATAGCAAATAAATTTGGTGCAGAAGAGTTAAATATTAGAAAAAAATTTAGATTAGTTCTAAAAGATGTTTCATATACAGCATCAGAGACAATACTACTACATTAACTCAAAAGATTCAAAGCTAAGATTATGTTCATATTAAAAAACAAAAATAGAAACTAAAAAAAAAACTTCCTTATATACTTTGTATTACTAGAAGATCTTTTAATAGCCAAATTAGCAACACTATACTATTTTAACAACAGGCTAAAATTGGGCCAAAGTAAAAACTTTTACCAACAGAAAATAATATTACAAAAAAACAAGATAATAAATAAAAATAGCAAATAGAAGCATTCTATATACAAGACAACAAGAAAAATCTAGCATATATAATAAAAAAAGAAGAGACTCACAGAGTAGTATTAATATAAGTAAACAAAACAACAGAATAAATAGCAGATCATGATCTAGAAGCAATAGTAAAAACTCTTTGAGAGAAGTAGTAAATAAAAGTGAAAATAAATGCAGATACAAGAAAAATATATTTGTATTTAGTTCAAACATGATTAAACTTGGTAAAAAGAAAGAAAAAATGAAAAATCAAAAAATGCTGAAAAAATTTAAAAGATCTTAGCTGAGATACAAAAAAAATTTAAATTAATAGAGTATATGCTTGCACAATGCTTTTAAATTTATCCTAGTTGAATCAAAGCACCTGGGCAAGGTAACTTATCTCATGTTTATCACAAATAAACCCAAATTTTCAAGTTTAAGTGAGGACCTCTAAGTACAAAAAAACTTTGAGTCACTAAAAATTGGTTTTTAAAACATTAATAGAATTAAACAAAATGAACAAAAACTACTAGCACTTGCAGAATAGAGTATTGAAGAAGATCTTAATATAATTAGGATTGCAAAAACAAATATAGAAGAAAAAGAAAGTAAATAGATAAAAACAAATTATTAAAATTTTGTTACTTTTGGTTACTAAGAAAAGAAGATAAATACAAAAGTTCAGATGTTAGTATACTAGTTAATGAACAGTAGTCAAAACATATTGGTAGAGTTAATAAGTATAGTCTATATATTATCAAGATAGAATTCTTTTTTAGAAAAGTTATTATACAAGTTTGAGTAGTTTATTTACCACCAATAGACAAAAAAATAAACAAAGAAGCTCAACAAACAATAATCAGAGAAATTTGTAGAAATAAAATCAACATATATACTTGTATAATAAGTGACTTTAATATAATTAATAATACAAATCTGTACACAAATAATACAAATTGCAAAAATCTGAAGCTTGGTCAAACACTTTTAGAGTGGCTTAAAAATAGAGACTTTGTAGATTCATACTACTATAAAAACTTTTATAAAAAAGAATACACATGGCAAAAAGAAAATTTTACTTAAAGAATAAATTATATATAGCTTGAAAAAGAAATAAGTGAAATAGTAGATGAAGCCATAATAGAAGATACAAACATACTTACAGGCAACAACTACAAATTAGTCTAGATGAATATAAAAACTAGTGCAATACTTAACTATGGCAAGATAAGAGGGGAAAAAAAAATAGACTAATAAGAGAAGTTTTTTTATACCACAAAACTACAAAAAAGAACTAGAATGCTTATAGTAAAGCTGTAGAACACTCACTTAGAACTAAAGAAGGTAAACGAGAACTTTAAAACAGCAAAACTAATATTAATGAAGAGTGGGATGCTATAAGTAAGGCAATTATGCAAGCAGTAGCTAAATACATCTTATGGATTAATGTTAAAAAAAACAGAACTGCAATCCAAAAAAGCAATCCCAAAATATTTAGTATACAAAGAGATCAAAATTTTATATCAGTTATAAAAATAAAAAACAAATACAAAAATAAAAAATTAAGTATGGCAGATTAGATAAACTTTAATAACCAAATTGCAAATATAAATCTAATATACCAAATACAAATTGAATACTTGCCAGAGTATTGAAACTAAATAAATATCAATGTGCTTAGAAATTAGAAGAAAGTTCTGTAGAAAAAAGCAGAAGAAAAAGAAAATATAATCAAAGAAAAGAAAATCAGAACTAAAATTGAACAAAGATATAGTATAATAAAAAAAGACAAAAAAAGAATATTGCAAAGTCTCTTAAACAAACCATACAACAGAATATTGCTAGATAGAGTACTTATAAAAGAAAATATACACTATTAAAACCAAGAGCTTATTAGTGATAAACTAGAAGTTAAACAGCAAGTAGCTCAGCATTTTCAAAAACAATTCAGAAAAAGAACACAGAAGTTTAAGAGTATGAGCCTAATTTGGCAAAAAGAATATAGTCCAAGATAAAAAATAAATCTAAGTTTGTACAAAGACATAATAAGCCCAATTGATAAAGAAGATTGGATACAAGCTCTCTGTAAAATACAAAACAAAATAACTCTAGGCCTCTCAGAAATTGGTTACATACTGTTCAAGAAACTACTAACTAAAACAACTAAAAGACTAATTATATTCTTAAATACAATTTTGAAGCATAGCAAGATATCAGAAAGTAGAAATTAGATCAACTCTACTTAATCCCAAAGGGTAAATTTTAGGAATATAATCTGAGTTATACTAGGCCAATAGCATTACTTGAAACATGTAGAAAGATCTTAACAAGAGTTATACAAGCAATACTAGATAAAGTACTAAGAGAAAACAATATCTTAAAAGGTACAAACTTTGCAGACCTATTAGAAAAAAACACAACAGCATCTATTTATATTATAAACAACTTAGTAAAAAAAGCAATTAAAAAAAAACAAAAGTTGTGAATTGCCTATCAAGATATGATAAAAGCTTTTGACTTTGTAAACATAGTTGCACTACAGAAAGCCTTAGATAAACTTAGATTTTTAGCAAAGCTTATAGACTTTATTATATATATATATAAAAATAGAAAGCTATACATCATAACAGAATATAGGAATAAGGGTGTGATGACTTAGTGAAGTAGTTGGGTTGTCACACTCCCAAGTAATTTCTAGCTAAGTTATAGAGTTTGAATCCTACTAGAGATGTTTTCGAATTTAACTACTAGTGCTATAGTAACAGATCTTCATCGATTAGTTGGGTGAAATATCTGTAACTCTGGTCACACCAATACAATTGTGTACTGGAAGATTCTGGAAGCATCTGTGGAACAATAAGTTATACAGAGGAATGCAAACTGTATAGGTAGCGCAAACCTACAATAAGACTTTCAGAATGCATAAAACTGACAGAGAGAACTAAAAGATTTAAAACTGGCTTGGCAAGACTCGAATAAGAAGATAGTAAGGACTTTTGACAGTACTGTGGAATGAAAATGAACTAAACTAGAAATTGAAGAACTTGGACAACAAGACCTTCATAGGTTTGGGGTTCTACAAACCTGGCCACTTGAGTTATATTGAAGGAAAAAGACTTGTGCTCTGGAAGTATATACAGTATCAAGGGAAGGGAGCTATAAGGCACTTAAAGCCGGGCAGACCAACTCTTACAAGCTAACTGGTTTGGTAGTTTGAAGAATTCAAAGGTATAGTTTAGAAAGAAGATAGAAAACCAGTACTTGAGTCCAAGTGAACCTTACAAAGGCAAAAGCAGTTAAATAGAATCATGTAATGTTAGAAAACTGTGGATAAAATTCTACACTATGGGATTAGGAACCCAGGATATTAATTGTCTGACTTAATGGTATGGTTACACTACAAGTAGAAGCCTCAGCAACTGCAGAAAGATAATTGTAAATGGATATACAAGACTCTAAATCTGAGCTGATCTTGAGATTATATTTAGTGGATTGAGATTAGGATAAATTAGAAAGACTATAGATACTTAGGTATATCTATATAGGTAAAATCTGTATAAGGTAAATCTTAGATATAGATAGTTAAATATGGGGACCCCCACAGCAAAAGGGTGCATTGGGACAAAAATTTTAATTTTGTAATTTTATAAAAATTGTAATCTCATTAGTCTAATTCTTCAAGAAATCAATTAAAATAAAAAAAAAATTTTTTGGCCCAATGTACCCTTTTGCTGTGGGAGGTCCCATATATAGCCCTAAGTTTTAAATACAATTAATTAAATTACATTGTTTACACAATAATACTGTATAGAGTAATATACATTAAAAAATTTAATAAAGCATTGAGACCAAGATTTTGGCTTAAAAAACAAAAAAAACAGAATATAGGAAACAAATTTTTTTAAAGCAGAAGATAGTATAGATCAAGATAAAGACCTCTCACTCTTAATCTGGAGAATATTTTATAATCCATTGCTATGTAGAGTTCAAAGTGCCAAACTGAAATATGAAATAAAAAATGATTATAAATTGATCAAACTTGACAAATTATGTATAGGTGTTCTAGCATACACAGATAATACTATATAAATAACAAGTAGTCAAGAAAGTATGCAGAAAACAATTAATATCTTCAATGAGTTTTACAAACTAAATGATATTGAAATAAACCCAAATAAAACTAAGATTATAGTATTCAAGTTAAAAAAACAAAAAAAAAAAGAAATATTAATAAATACTTTATTTGGAAAGAAAACCTAAAAATAAGGATTTTAGCTAAGACTAAATACAAGTAGGCTTTTAGAGAAATTAATAACAAGAAGACTAAGACAAAGGCAACTTAAAGTTGGCTTAGCAAAATATATATTAACAAATCAAAATCTTTTGAAAGGAAGATTGTTCAAAATACAAAACTTGGAAATACAGATATTATAACAAGCAAAGTCTCTTGGGTTCCTAGTAGAAGAAAATAAATTTACTAAAAGTTGGAATACAAAGCTCATACAATTTTCAGATATTATAAAATCTTAACAATTTTAGTAAAAAGCCAACTCAAATATAAAAAATTGAATACAAGCAATGCAGGGCTTTGTTTACTCCCACAACTTTTGCCAGAAAATAGTAACTTTCTGTATATATAGAATTAGATAAAACATATATATAAGCTTGAGCTAAGAGGAAAAAAACCAAAATGGTTTAAGAAAATAGAAAAAATATAATTGCAAATTATAACAAGAAAAGTTAAACCAATATATAGATTAGAGTTGTGAAACCCAAATACACTCAAAGTAGTTATAGAAAAATTAAATGAAGATAAGAAATCCAAAGAGTGGGTTACTTGGCTTAACAAAAACTACATCAAGTTAGAATCAGAAAAATAGTAGAAAAAAGAAACAATTATACTGAGGTAGAAAACTATATAGAAAAAGAAAACATATCACCAAGTATAGACAAAAATCTGCTAGAGCACAACAAAGAGCAAAATTTATTAATAGTAAAATACAATGAGCTTAAAGACATTTTAAACATAGTACAAAAAGCAGAAACAGATTTACAATTGATATTTGAAAAGGTAGTTAAAAGAGATATAGAAAAAAACTCTAGTAATAGTAAGAAAATTACATGTTCTCAATTAAAAAGAAATAAGTACAATAGATTGTTTAAATTGAAAGATTTGCTTGATAAATAAAGTAGTTAAAAATAGTAATATTAGAGATAGATTTATAGATATAGTAAACAGAATAATGAGATAAATAGTTTAGTATTCTATACAGATGGCTCACTTGGTATATCAGAAAACACAGGAGTTAAATATATGGATTGTAGAGTAATTCAAGTTATATTAGAAGAACAGATAATTCAACAAATTGCAGTAGCAACTAAGAAGTAGTTTTCTTCAACTAGAGTGAAATTGGTGGCAGTTCTAGTTGTCTTGTTAATCATACTAAAAGAAAAAATAGTAGAAATATGAACTAATAGCAGTGCAGCAATTCTAGCAATTGAAAAAGGTTTAAAAAGAGTAGACAAGATGAAAAGTTGGCTAAAGCTTAAAAACAATAGTCTAATAGCTACAATTGTGAAGACTATAAAGACAAAACACCTTAATGTACAATTTACAAAAATTAAAAGCCACTTAGAAGATTTTTACAATGATCTGGCAGATCTTAGAGCCAAAGAAGATACAAGTTCTACAGAACTTGTTACACTGCTGTTTTGACTAAAAAGAATTTAAATTAAGATTTAGGTAGAAAAATAAGATTGTAGAAAAGCCTATATACTTTTTTATTAAAATACTAGAAAAGGTAATAAACAAAGCAGAATAGACACAACTGCATGGCAGTCAAACCAAAACATATCAAGAAAGAAAAACACTTCAACACTAGCCTATTTTTTTACAAAATACTAGCAAGTAAAACCAAATAGCAAATCTATATATTCAAAAAAAATACTATACAGATCTTTGAACTAAAATATATAAACAATTTATTACTAGTTTTTGAGAAACTAAACCAGAAAAAACCAGAGATATACAAAGCTAGTACTTGTATTATATATAAAAATGAAGTAGAGAATATAGAATATTTAGTAAGCTATGAGGTTTCAATAGATCTACTAAGAGAGGTAGAGAAGAAGAAGTTGAAAGTATATAGCTAGATATTAAAAAAGTAAAGAATTTGCAAAAAAAAAAGAAGTAGATTCTAGCTATAATAGAAAAAAAAAACCTAGTAGAAGAGCAGCAAAGAAGAAAGAGGTAGATCAGAGGCCTCATTATAGAAAAAAACTTCAATGAACTAAGATCACCTTTTATCTTAAACAACCAAGCAGTAAATTTTATAGTAAAGCTTTAAAAGAATTAGATATAAAAAATTTATAAAAAAATCTAAGTTGCCTGATATAAACTTGTTCAAGAATAGAAAAAAAAGTTGCTATATTATAAAAAGCCAAATAATGCAGTATTGTGAAGAAGAAAAAAAAGAAGAAAAATAAGAAAAACAAGAATAAAACAAGTATAGCTGTAAGAAAATCTTATATTAAAAAAAAAGAAGAAAAATAGAGGTTTATTATAAATATAATAAAAAAAAATTATAAGTTGGATTAAAGAAGAGTAGCAAGTGAACTGGTGAAAAATTAATTAGTAGTCTTGACAGGCAATAAGAACTATTTAATAAAATATCAACTTGTCTAAATACAGAACAAGGTGATGTGAAGGTAAAATCTTACTAAAGCAGGTCATATATAACTGTTTTTTGAATAACTAGATAAGCTAATACTTGTATATTTAGGTAGCTAGAAGAATAACTCTTTGTTTAAAATTTTTAATATTTAAAATCATAATATTATAAAGCTTAATAAAGTAGTAGCAAGACTGCCAAATTATTAAAAAAAAAAAATTAATATTATAATTTAATAGTGATTTTCTAATTTATTTTTTAAAATATCTTTTTTAGTTTCTAGATATTGTTTTAATTATTTTTTGTATATTTAAATTTTTGTTAATAGTAATTTTATAATTTAGTAATAACCAGTAATATCTTAAATTAATAGTATTATTATAATTTAATAGTAATTGTTTTTTTCTTGTTTTTGGGTTATTTTCTTATTAAGATTTATATTAAAAGTATTTACTCTTTATATCTGTTTAAAAGCTAAATTTTATATTAAAAATAATAACTATTTGCATCTATTATTTAATTAATAAATTTTATATTAAGGATATAAACTATCTGTTTTTATTTAGATTTCAAGTTTTATACTAAAGCTATTATTTCTTTATATTTATTTGAATACCAAATTCTATATTAACTATTTACTTTTTTTGTAACTGTTTGGTTGTCTATTAAAATACTAAAATGTAATAAAAAATATTTTATTAGATAGTACTATAAATTTGTATTAAAATTTTATTTAATTTAAGCTGCTATTAATAATACTTTATATATATATATTATTTACTATGCTCTATACATATTATTTAGTTATAATTTCTAGTTATATTATATATATGAAATTTGGTTATTCTATCAATTAATACTATCAAATATATTTATTGTGCCTCATATCCTTTTTCGCGTCAGATCGAAGATGACGCACCTCAGATGCTGATCATCAGGTAAGGTGCGTAACTTCTAGATCGGTCACCTGAGGTGCCTCAAAGTATAATATGAGGCACAAGTTAAAATATAATCACTTTTTTTTATTTCGAATTTAGTACGTACATAATTTATCACTCTATGGTAAACTAATTAAAAGCACTATAATTTATTTATTTATTATAGCTTTACATATTAAATTAAAAATAAAATTTTAATTTTTATTTAAACAGAACCACCCACTATGACATCAACTTGTGCATTTTCCTTCAACCTTTCTACATCTACACCTATTAGTTTCACACAAACCCTTACAACTGCAAACAGAACTCGATACCATTCCAACACTTTGGAGCCATGATGCCTCGTGGGCAGATATTTTGCCAGGTAGAATTGTATTAAGTTCGGGGTAAGTTGAAGTTTTAAGTTCTTCAAGTTTATCTAAAGAGTAACATACATTAATTGTGCCAAACTTACATCCTAGTCGGAATTGTTGCTCACCAGTTTCTTCTAAAATTTTATAAGGCAAAGAGGGTGATCAATACCAAACTGAGGAATGCTTATCCAAACAAAGTCCCCAACCTTAAAATTATTTAATTTTCTTTTCTTCAACATCTATTTAGTCATTTTTTCAGTATATTGTTGAAGATCTTTTCAAGCAATAGTTCGTAGAATTTCATGTCGCATAATATTGGAGTCTTGCTTCATGATATCAGCTAGAACTGTATTCAGAAGTTAGTCTAAAGAATTAGATTCTATTATATAATAAAACAAAAGCCAAATTTAAATTACTTATTACCATTATCATTGGTATCATTATTGCATCAAAAATAGTGTTGGCATCAATGTTAGTATTGACATTGACATCAACATTGGCATCAACATCAAAAATAGTATTGGCATTGATGTTGGTGTTGGCATTGACATTGGTGTTGGCATTAACGTTGGTGTTGGCATTGACGTTGGTGTTGGCATTGATGTTGGTGTTGGCATTGACATTGGTGTTGGTATTAGCATCAACATTATTCAAAGAATCATCATAATCATTAGGTTGATTTGGATCTTGATCTAAAAGGTTATTATGAGTAAAGAAATAATAAATGAATAAACAAGTAAACCAATAAAAAAAAAACATGCCTTCCATATCATCGTCCAAATTTAATATATTATCAATCTCGATCTGAACCTATTTGGAATCTCTTCTTTATTATAAATTTTTTTTTATATAATTCATTCACCAAGATGCTGCTTCCATGTGGCTTACAGCTATAAACAAGTTCAAATGATGTTTTTTTATAAGAGCGACACCATGAATTATTCATCATGGCAACAACAAATTTTAAGCCAAATGACTAGTCCTTATAACCAGTATTTTCTTGCCACTTCCTAATTTTTGCTGCAGTATCTTATTTGCTTATTCAATAAGCCCTTGTGATTGGGGATGGCGGGGTCTTCTATTTATTATAGTTACAGATAGCCATAACTCAATCAGTTCTTTAATGACTTGAGCAACGAACTTCTTTCCATTATCTGACTATAGAATCATCAGTGATGATTCAAGTGAATTAAAAAGTTCAAACAGATACATTGCAACCTTGATTGCTCTTTTAGAAGTAAGGGCCCTTGCCTAGGAAAACCTAGTAAAGTGATCCCTTAAGTGACAAATATACTTAAATTCTTCATCCGGATCAAAAGATAAGTCAATTAGATCTATCTGTAATAAAAAAAAAAAAAATTTAATTATAAATATAAAATGAAAATACAAATTATTCAAAGTAAGTGATGAATTACCTGGATACGTGACAAAAAATTATTAGCTATTATTAGCTTGGCTGCTAGAGGATGAAATGCAGGCTTACGAATGGCATACACAGTGCAATTATTAACAAACTTTTCAATAATATCCTGCTTGATTCAGCTTCACCTTTTGTGCACAGACTTCCACATCTGTTTTTGTCCTCCGTGTTGTGTAACCTCACTATGAACTTGACAAAAAACTTCATAAAATTTTTCTTTTACTAAAACAGGGTTACCTGTCTCTTTTTCAATTACTCTATGATCACCAGGTGTGATCTCTTCAAGCTGGAATTTTCTCTTGGCCCAGCTGCGAGTGTTTTTATTATATAATGTATGATCTTTAGGGTTTAATAAAATAGTTTTTATTTTTACCAAAAGCTCATAGTTGATTAAAGCTTTTTCGCGTTTTGATTCAGGAAGGTTAAGTATATAATTATTTACAATTTGTTCTAAGGTGTTTCTACTAATGAAGGTGTATTCCATATTTAATGAAGGTTAAAGGACTCAATGAGTCTAAGAAAAGTTTTTTTTTTTTTTTTGTAATGCCAAGAGACCAAAAAATAAATGAAGCCTAGGCAAAAGACTTAAATACCCATTTGGCTCTGACCAATTTACGTTTAGTTGCTTGAATTCATCTTTGAAACATTCTTACGAACATATTATTATCATTTACTATCATTTACACTATATTGATTAAAAATTAATAGAATTACAAACTTTTCGAATAATAAATGTCGTAATTTTTTTAATCGCTATTGTTAAATGATTATTTGAATCATATTACGGTTTGAGGCACCTCAGGTGACTGATCTAGAAGTTACGCACCTCACCTGATGATCAGCATCTGAGGTGCATCATCTTCGATCTGACGCGAGAAAGGATATGAGGCACAACATATATACTGATTTCAATTGCCAAAATTTTTAATACTAGTTAATATTAAAAATAGGGAGCTACTATTTCCACCATAGTTATATAAGATTTTCTATTTTTAAATTATAATATAAAAATACTTATAACCCTAACTTTAAATTATAAAAATTTTTTAATCTAATCCTAATCCTAAACTTAATAAGTAATCTTTCTTCCAGCACTAAGAAAGTTATAGAGAAGAATTTTTTGGTTCTAATGGTGGTTAAATCATTAAAATCAGCCTAGTGGATCTCAAGATATTTGGAGTTAAAGGCGCGAATATAAAGATCTACAAATTTACTGTTACATGAAGTATTATAGTTTATAATACTTTGCATAACAGTAAATTTGTAGATCTTTATATTTGCACCTTTAATTCCAAATATCTTGGGATTCACCAGGCTGATTTTAATGATCTAACCGCTATTAGAACTAAAAAAATCTTCTCTACAACTTTACTTAGAGTTAAAAAAAGGTTATTTTATTAAAAAATTCTTTAATTTTTAAAAAAATTGATTTTATAATAATTTACTATATAAAATACTAAAAATAGAAAATCTTATATAACCATAGTGAAAATAGCAAATTATCAGGGTGAAAATTAGTATTTGTAGTCGATTTTATATTAGTCGATTTTATCAACTTAGCCTACTTAGTTAGCCAATTTTCCAAAAAATTGCCTTAGTCGATTATATAGGCTAGATGCTGAAAAAAGGAATGAAATTGACAAAAAAGATCAATTTTTATATTATAAATCTTATAATAGATCATAAAAAAATACAAAATTTTAAAAAGTTTATTTTTTTTTTTTTTTTTATTCTTTGACAGTCTTGTTGTTGCTACAATACAAATATTTACATGTTAAAATCTATCTTAAAAACTAAAACTCATTCTAGTAAATACCTTTTGCAATTATGAGCCTGGCATCATCTGGCTACAGATACTGTGCCCAGATACGATTTGTTGCACTGACTCATATACTTGTCAGGAGACCTTGTCAGCCTGTCAAAAACTAATCCCTTCAATCTTCCTTTTTTTACCGAGAGCACATGAAAGTAAAATTCTGCATTACCAATACAGAACCAATATTAAGAAGCTAAAAGGAAACTAAAACTAAAAAAAAAATATATAAACAAAATAGAAATCAAAAAGGAAGACAAATGGGGGAACAGAGAAATATAAAAAAAAAGAAAACCAAAGATAAAAGCCTCTACGGGCTAACCAATCTACCTCTATCAAGAAGCAGTTTGTGGTCAAATAATAAAAATTATATAACTAATACAACTATAATATATCTCAACTGTAAAGTTTTACTTTATCTAGAATCTTCTTTCTAACATACAACCAAATCCAGATGTGAAATAAATAGAAGGTCCCAGTCCTCTGTAGGTAGCACTATGTTTATTGTTATGATTACCCCAAAACACGTAGTTGCAATCTACCTGGTTGTCCAGATTTGGAAGGAGTAAACAATGCCAATCTTCTGACAGGGGTAAGCTGTTTTGCCCACTTTTTTTAAAAATTTTGTTGAAAGTAATAGCAAAGATGACAGGCTAGGGTAAGCACCAAAACAAGGAGTGTAAGAGTTTATATTATATAGAATAGTATATTTTTTAAGCTTTTATCTTTGCATTTGCTTCAATATAACTTGACAAAAACTTTCTTGGTTGTTATTAAAGCTACTTGTTCGATAGCTCTATAGACTTCTACTGGAGAGCCAAACCCACAAGAAGCTGTCTTTTTCAACTCTATTTCATAGCTCTTACATGCAATCTGAAACTCTTAAATCTAGATGCTATTTAGCAAAGTTTTGTTATAAAAAAACATACTAACTACACAATATTCATAGGTCAGTATTAATAGAATTTTTGGTACGAGAGATCATCAGGAAATTTTAAAGAGTTATACTGCAAAATTTTATTAATACAACTACTTTTGTGCTTAAGTAAAAAAAGATGTCAATTTCGCTTCTTTTTCTGGCACCTAGCTCATATGTTAGATTATATTAAAGTAACTAATCAGATTTGATACATTACAACTCTTAGAACATAATACTAAGTGTAATGCTAAAAAATTTTAAAAATCAATGAATATAAAATATAAACTAGGTTGCTACAAAAATTTGATAAAACCTCTAAAAAGTTCTGAAAGTAAAAAACATTAATCGACTTTGATTTAGCCAGCTAAGCTGAATTTTAAATATCGACTTAGTCAAGTTGATAAATAAGGATCGACTACAAGCACTAGTGAAAATAGAATTTTCCTAAAAATATATACTGATTTTATTTATACTAATAATATATTAAATCAAAGTATACTAAAATTTTTGCTACAAGTTGTTAGAGCAGTATTATTTATTATTTGATTTTTTTTTTTATTAGAGACATATTTTTTTTTCTTTTTTATTATTTATTTAATTAGGTTTTTATATATAGAAAATTTTAACTATCACCTCTGGTGAAATTCACCGGGGTGCTATATCTAAAACATACAAAATAAACTAGATTAGGTATTCTAAGTAAAAATATTCAGAACCCCTGAAAACCTTATGAGAACTAAAATCAGAACCTTATATTAGCTCTATATTATTTTATATAAAAAAAATAATTCTTAATATCCGCATTCTAATTCTAAAAATTCTTAGGCTAGTGAATTTCACCAGAGGTTAATTTTAAATAAATTCTATATATATATAACTTTATTTTTTTTATTTTTTTTTTTCTTCTAAAAAATCATCTGATTTATTTATTTATTTTTTTTTTAATATATAACCTTGTACCAATTTTATTATAATATTTGCCAAAATTATTACAAAATACATATTAGACAAATACTCAGCTACTTTATTTTAAATATCTAAGTATAGTTATCATACTAATATAAACCAATAGATTCTATATAAAGTGCTATCTTTATTTAAAAATCTACTATAGTATAGTACTTAGCTACTGTATTAGAATTAATTATTTCTCTTCTTATTTTTTCTTTTTCTCAAGAAACACAAGACAAAAGAAATATAAAATAAAAAAAATATAATAAAAATGACATAAAAAAAGAAAAAAAAAACACAAGGATAAAAAAAAAAACAAATTTTGAAAAAAAAAAACACTAAAGAAAACAAAAAACAAAAAAATATCTTAACAATAAAATAGCTACAAAATATCTAAAAAATTATATAATACTTTTTAATTTAGTCTTACTTTAAATTAAGTTTATATTCATAATTAAATCTAATTTCATATACAAATCTTTTTAATAATCTCTTAAACCAACTTTTTAAACCAAAAAATTTTAACAAAAAATAGTAAAACTATGTTAAAAAAAAGAATATAAAACTGACAAGAACTATAAACTAGTGGCTATTATTTAAAGATAGTTCTTATATGCTATCTGCTAATCAGTTTAGAACTTATTACTCATTGTTAGTAAATAGCAATAAAAATAATTTTTACATTTAACCTTGGGTTTGATATTGCAAGTTAATATTAAAAAGAATTTTATTGAAACTATATTTTATAATAGAACTAGTTTGTATTTTGGTATATTGTTTTAAAGCATATTCCAAGAACAGTAAAGAGAAGAGAATTATATTGTGTATTAGAAAAGATAGTAGTAGGTAATAACAAAAAAGTAGTAGGTAGTATAGATGTAATTTGAAGCTGTTGAAGTGTGTTATTAGTTATATTAATAAGTAATTATTAAATATTTTTAGTATTTTTGGTATATAGAAGTATATAAAGAGTATTTTCAATTAAAGAGTATTTACAATATTTGTTTGTTGTATATAAATTTAAGTATTGAATATTAAGAGTTGTATTGTTAAAAAATTGTTTGTCAAAATTTTGATATAAAATATGTATTTATAAGAATTGTATTCCAAGAAGTTAAGTATTCTAAAAGTTAAATTCTAGTTTATATCAAATATATAATTGTTAAAAAATTTTAATGAGAACTAAAAAAGGAATTTTTGAATTGTAATAATATTTTTGATAAAATGTATACTTTAAATAAAATAGCATAATTATTTTAAAAAAAATAAGCAAAAATATTAAAGTATATATAGAAGATTTTTAAAATAGGCTTATTGAAACTTTGTTTGATTAGAAGATCAGCTTGGTTATAAAGAAAATTTATTAAATATAACTTAACATTAATAGAAAGAGTATTAATATTTTTTGCTTGTTAATATATTATCAATATAGATACTAATAGTAGAATTTGTAAAAAAAAAAATAATTGCTAATAATTTAGCTAAAGAAAAGTCAAAAGAAGGGTAAATTACAACATTAAATTTAAATAAATAGATTGTTTTTATAAACTCAACCTATACCAGTTTGTATATTTGGGGTTTAAAGATTTTTAATAGAAGTATCAGAAGAGAGCCAGAGACTATATATGTTTAGATTTATAATATTGTTGTAGATTTGAATTAATTAATTTTGATAAAAAAGAGATTTGATAATATAATAAATTAGTTGTATTTCATAAAAAGAGAAATTGATTTGAGGTTGGTGTAAAAGAGAGGTTATAAAAGAGTTTAAATTGTTAGAAATATTAATTATAGCTAAAATTTCTTTGTAGTCAATTTGTAAACAAGATTTGTTAAACTTAATTTGCTTATATAGGAGGTTTATAGATCTAAAGTATAATAATAAATTAAAAAATTCTTTTAAATTTGTTTGTTTTATAAATATTTTCTTAAGTTAATTAACTTTATATAGTGTAATTTGTTGAGAGTTGTTTTGATGAAAGAAAATAATATTTTAACTATTAAATATTAATTAAAAAGAGAAGCTTAAAGAGAAGATATTAAATTATTTGTATTAATAAAACAATTTAAAAGAATAATTTGAGGTATTGCTATATATTTTGAAAAGAGTTTGTTTGTATTATTTGAAATGAGAGGTAGCAAACATTGTAGAGACAACCTAAACCTGGTTACCCAGATCTTTAATATCATTATTTCCAGATCTTTGACTATACAAAAACTTAATTTGTATACTAATAAATAAATATAAATTATATGCAAGAATAAAAGCTCAAACTGATTTATCTATAACCAAACCAACTTGAGTAATTAAGACTTATCTAGATTTGAATAGTTAATAGATGTGCTATGTTTAATTCATATAGTAAACCAAATATCTAGCTTTAGAGAAGCCTATATTAATGAAGAACAAGTATTGGATTCAGAGTGTAAATTGTTAGCAAAGCTACAAAGATAGCTAATAGTAGATATAGTTTTGTTTCTTCTATAGGCTTAGAATAAAAAAAGATATAATAATGTATTAGATATAGAGTATGTAGAGATTTAGTGAGTTTTTTTTTATTGTGAGAAGTTGATATAGTAAAGAGTCTATGTATTGTTATAAGTTAGATTAGAAACTTAAAGAAATATTTGTATAATTAGTTAAGAGGCATGTAAGTAAAAAATCTTAAAAAGGTTTAGAAATTAGATTGGAGATTTAGAAATTAGACCTTTAAGTGTGAAGTAAAGTGAATAGAGATATGAAGTGGAGTTAATAGAAAAAGGACAAATCATTTTTAGTTCAATTTTTTTAATTGTTAAATTAAAATATCTTAACAATAATTAATTAAATTTGCTAAATTTTTTTTTTTTTTAATTTTGAAATTATATAGATTAAAATAAAAAAAAAAATATAAAATTTAATATGATAATTGCTAAGATTTTTAAGTTTAAAGTTAAGAAAACTTTTATTTAGAAAAAATTTGTCCCTTTTTTATTGACTTCACTCTATATAATGTAAAAAATAAAAGATTGAAGAAGGGATTTGAAAAGATTGTATATATTAGATTGTTAAGTTGATATGAAGTAAAATTAAGGCTAGTATTAGAAATAATCTTATAAATTGAAGAGTTAATATTTTGAATTAAAAAGATATTGTTAGAGTATATATATCAGTAAGAAGAGATATCTAAAAAGTTATTACAAGAAAAGCAATTAGAAGATAAGAATATAGAGAAATATATAGAGTAAAAATAAAAATTAGTTAATAATATATTT
Source organism: Dentiscutata heterogama (assembly GCA_910591775.1). Classification (NCBI taxonomy): domain Eukaryota; kingdom Fungi; phylum Glomeromycota; class Glomeromycetes; order Diversisporales; family Gigasporaceae; genus Dentiscutata; species Dentiscutata heterogama. The sequence goes on along the minus strand of CAJVPU010000117.1, from coordinate 3,508 downwards.
AGAAACAACTTGATTTTAAAGAATTTTAAATGATTTAGTTTAAAATTGATAAAGTTATATAAGATTTTTAGTTGTTGTTAAAGTAATGCCAGAAAGCCTGCTAATAAATTAAATGAGAAAAGTATAATTATTTCTGAGCATACTATTAAAAAGACTATAATACAATAGTATATGCTTTGCAAATTGTTTTAATAAAATATCTAGTAAGGCTTTTAATAAAAATATTTTTTTAGAATAAAGTAAAGTATAGATTGCAGATATTTGTATAATTAAATTGTAAGATAGAAAAGATAGAATAGTTATTTGTAAGCAAGTTAGCAAAATTATTAAAGAGATTATTGAAATGGGCTCAGACTTTATAAAGAATAAGGTAAATATTAAAAGATTTTAATATATTAAGAAATGTGTACCAAATAGGCTAAACATTGAACTTAAAGAATTTAAAAATATAAGATAAAAAGAATTGAAGTTTGTTAAATTTAGAGATAAAGAATTATAAATCTGTAAAAATTTCAATAAAAGAATTGCAAAAAAGTATAAATATAGCAGATATAATTGTAATTAGTTTAGCTTTATAGAAGGAAGGCTAGTTGCAGATTTAAGCAAAGAAGCTTTAAATAATATAGCTGCTATAAACTTGAACCTAGCTATTATCTATAGAGTAATGATTAGTGCACAGTTTTTTGACAGAGCTATTTGTATTGAAGGTAAATTGATATTAAGAAAAATTAAATAGTGCAATATAAGATAGTTTTTTAGAGATTTTATTTTTATAAAAGATATTCAAAATAAATAAGTTAATAATATTAATAATAAAAAGTAGTAGTATATATAAGGTGCATTTAATATTAGTAGAGTGAATAAGATCAATATAGTGGCATTAAGGTTGGGTTTTTTGTTAGCTTTCTTTTTTCTAAAAAAGTGAGTAAAAAGAATATATATTAATTTTATTATATATTTATTATATATTTATTTTTTTTGGCAGCTATTATATATATACTAATTTTGTTAACTATACTTCTTATATATTAATTTTTTTAAACTTTGAATGATGTTATTTTGACAACTACCAAGTTAATATTAATAAACCTTTTTTATTCAAATTCTACAAATCTGTAAAATTCAAATAAAAAAGTCTTTATTGAATTTAACTTGGTAAGTATTAAGATATCTTCTTTCAAAAGTTTAAAAAAATTTAAAATATTTATTAAAAAACTTTAAGCAAAGATATCTTAACACCACCAAGCCAAATTTGAAAAACTTTTTTTTATTTAAATTTTACAAATCTGTAGAATTCAATAAAAAAATATTTATTGAATTTGGTTTGGTAGTTGTTGAAATATCTTTATTCAAAGCTTTAAAAAATTCAAAATATCTATTATAAAAGAACTATGTTAAACTTTTTTTTTAACTTTGAGTAAGGATATCTTGACAGCCACCAAAATAAACATTTTTATTTAAATTTCATAAATATAAAAAATTTAGACAAAAAAATTTGACAAATTTGGCTTTGTAAATATCGAGATATCATTATTCAAAGTTTAAAAAAAAATTTAGTACTACTCTTTTTTTGATAGATATTTTTTAAAATTTTAATGAAGTTATCTCAATTTTACTAAGCCAAAATTTGACAATTTTTTTTTATTTGAATTCAGTAGATTCATAGAATTTAAATAAAAAAAAGTTTATCAAATTTGGCTTAATAGGTATTAAGATATCTTTATTTAAAGTTAAAAAAAAACTTTAGTATAGTTTTTTTATAAGAATTAATATATTTGTAGCCATGGCTACATGTAGCCATATTCAATAATTCTGCAATAACTCAAAATTTTATTAGGGTAACCCTGTTGTATAACTAAGTAAAAATGCTCCTTTCGCAATTTTACCCTATTCTAACACCTTACCCTAACCCTAACCTTAATTCTAACCCTAACTCTTATATTAATATAGCTGCAAAATTTTTCTATAAAAAAAACTATTTTAATAGTATAGCTACATGTAGCCTATAGCTACAAATATATTAATTCTTTTTATAATAAATATTTTGAATTTTTTAAAGCTTTAAGTAAAGATATTTCAACAACTACCAAGCCAAATTCAATGAATATTTTTTTATTTGAATTCTAAAAATTTTAAAATTTAAATAAAAAAAAAGTTAACTAAATTTGGCTTGGTAAGTATCAAAATATTTATGCTCAAAGTTTAATAACAATTTGGTAGTCTTATTTTAATAAATGTTTTGAATTTTTTAAAACTTTGAGTAAAAATATCTCAACATTTACTAAGTCAAATTTAATAAAGTTTTTTTTTATTTGAATTTTACAGATTTGTAAATTTGAATAAAAAAAATATTTATTAAAATTAACTTAATAGTTGTCAAAATAAAATTACTCAAAGTTTTAAAAAAATTAATATATAAAAAGTATAGTTAACAAAATTAAAGTATGTATAATAGCTACCTTTTTTTTTATTATTAATTTTTAAAAAAAAAAAAGATTTACAAAACAAATAGTTAAACTTCTAAAGCTATTTAAAAAGATTACAAGATATATTTGTAAATTCAAGTATTCTACTTTGAATTTTATATATTTTTATATTTAAACTATAAAAAATAAATTTATATTTAAAAGCAAAAATAATAAATCATTTAAAACTTGGATTAATTTAATTTATAGCTCAGAAGACTCAGATACCAATGATAATTCAAGCCTTAGTAGTAACAATGAAGCTAATATATTATTGGCAGGAAATCAACAACAATAGCAATATATATATTAAAATATATATTATAATATAAGTTACAAAAATCATAAAAATAAAAAAAATAAAAGTAAAAAGAAACACTTATTGAATTAGAAGATTCTAATAATATAAAATATTTACTACTTGCAAATTGTTTTGGGCTTTTAGAGAAAATACAGGCTGCTATTTTCTTGTTAATTAATAAATTATAAAATATTTTTAATATAATAGAGTTAAAAGCTTCTATTCTAGACTTCCAGGTATTAAAATTACTTCTATTTGCTATATTTCAAGAACAGAAAGAACTAAAACCCAGGTCTATGCTAAATTACTATTATTTGAAACTCAACTAAGTATTTTAAACAATATTGTAATAGAAAAAGAAGCATAGTAACTATTAATAAAGATCTTTAATATTTTTTAAATAATGAATTATGGGAATCATTATTAATATCTAATTATATTGCTGCTAAAAATAAATTTATATAATATATAAAAAAACCAAAAGCTTATAAAAATCAAAATCCTTTAGAATAGTAAAAATATAAATATATAAGTTTTTCATTTCTTAGTTAATTTTCCTGTAAATACTTGTCTATTCATGCTATATTAGTTCTATTAGAATGTCTGTTTTTTGATGCAAACAGTCTCATTTCTGTTACAGGGGGGTGACAAAAATATTTCCACACCTAAGGACTTGGCTTATAACTCAAAAACTTTCTAATTAACTTAGGTCCTTGATTTGACTATAGTAATCCTTACTCCT
>CAJVPU010000116.1:0-23579 GCA_910591775.1 Dentiscutata heterogama | reverse complement strand
ACTTAACAGATTAAAAATATTTTTATTATATTTTTATCATATAATAGTTATATAACTATCATATGATAATCATAAATGGCAAAAATTCAAGTTTCTGCTAAGTATTTGATTAAATTTAATGGGTCAATTTTATCACATGATTATTGAAGTTATCCTGTACAGTGAATGGCTTGTTAAACTACTCTTAAAACAATCCAAGTTTTGTGTGACTCATAATTAATCAATCCACAGCATTATAATGAGACAATCTTGGAATTAGTAAATGACGATTCCTGTCGGAAATTCTCAGAAAGGTAAATAATTAATCGAAAAAGATGCGCATGATTGGCAGAAAATTAGTATATTAGTAAAGCAAGCGCGCATCATGCCGTAGTTATGGTGCAAAAAGATTTCATAATTATGTTACCCCAATTTTTGCCTAATGTTTACATTTGTGCGTTAATGCAAAACGGAAATTAAATATCTAAAATTTTCTGTGCCGAAAATTTTTTATTTAATGGGAGAAAACTAATTTCAATAGTAAAATTTACAATTTCTTGTTCTTTTTCTCGTTATTATGCTAATTCAGATTGCATGTTATGTGTTGATAGGCAAATCTCGGGACCGCCTAATTCTTTGCGCAATGGTCAGTAAGCTGCAACTTTTTAAAGGCCTATACCGAAATTCTGCAAGGAAATTTTATTAGAACATAAGGATAGGGATGGTCACACGCGTAGGTTGCACACTAAAATATAACACCTTGCGCGCCTACAAATAAAACTTTATGATATATATAATATAAATTTCAGAAAAGAACTTAAAATACGTGCAAAAAAAGGTTAGATAAAATATTATATGATATGGTCAATATTGATACTTTGCATTTAATTCCCAGGCTGCATAGCATATTGTCGTAACCCTCGCTGACTACATGGGTATCTACCGGCGAAACAAGGCAACACACCACCTCCTTTATTTAAAGTGGATTTTACGTTTTTTTTTTTCAATATTTATTTTATGGAAGCGAAAGGTAAACCTTTATTTTTTCTTCCCAATTTTCTTATATAAATCAGATTAGACTCTTTAATTAATTACATCATAATTTCGGTCTCATACTATTCTTTGACTTTCCCTTAATTTATCGCATCATAATTGATCATACAATGTTTTTGCTATTCCCAATTACTCATAAATCAACCATATGTTATCTGACTATTCTTAATTACATATTCGGGTAGTTTCAAGAACAAGGAACCCAGTGATATTTTCGTAATCATCACATCACATGATTAAGTGTTCGGCCTAAGTTAGGGTTAGTGTTAGGGTTAGGTGATAAGATAGTTTAGGCTAATTTTTTTAGTACTTGTAAACAAATGACGCCATTCATGATTTCACATGTGATGTGATGATCACTAGCAACGATACCCAAGCTAGAGCGGAATGGATTATTTTTCAGTTTGGACGTGCCTATTGCCTTTTCCATGCGATTAGATTGGGACCAAAATTCATTTCAATAGCTGCTGCACGGGCGATAATTTGCTCAAAGGCTTCTCATTCATTATGGAGAATTATAGGGCAAACAGAGGTAGATAGGATAAAGACCTTGCAGAAAACCATTCCATGGGCTAGCAATTTGCCCATTTCTGCTTATCTGTTTTATTAATAGAAGCTTCTAATTTATTTAAAGCTGATTTATGCATCAAAGACAATGAAATGGAGCCTTTTCATTTTCTCTCTGGAGATCCAAATACTATTAATTATGCACAGTCTGTCTTAAAAAGAAATATCGAAGAAATAAGGATTTAATATTTCACCTGAAATTTATGCCATTTCCACCACGAAAATCTGATAATACACAAACCAATTCGTCACCAAAAGATGGATACGAAAATAGCCGCCAACTTAATATAATTGCGAGGTCAATCTTGATACGTAAGAACCTAGTACTTCTATGGAAAGAAATTGGTTACTTTGAAATCTGTGAGGATATCATTATTGTCCGGAGCGAAGCGGAGGACTCACATTTCAATGTTAAGTGATGACTAAAATTACGTTTTGATATATTTTATTAAAATTATCAAAAACGTAGTAACGCCCCTGAAAAGTTTGATCTGCGACAAACATGACTGGAATGAGGCCATTAATCAATATAAAAACTTTGAGCTCCGGATTTGTACCGGCTTCCTATTTCTAGCAATTGGGTAACTTTTATGTGCCATAATAGCTAATAAAATTTTTGCATAAATTTTATATATTAATAAATTTTATATATGTATTATAATTATACAATTTTTATATAGTAAAATTTAGTTAAAAATTATATATAAATTTTATAAATTAATAATTTTGCATATATAAAATAAGATTTCGAATCAATAAAGGCAAAAGGAGATTTAGATATATACGTGAACTAATACACGGATTTATTTTTGTCCGAATTAGCCCGATCGGAAATGTCGGAAGGTGATTTTCAAGGCAAAGATCCATGCCTCAAAATTTTACTAAGGTAACCCTTATTGCGTTACTACTGTACTAATAAGAAAATGATCCTCTCGTATAACCCAACCCTAATCTTAATTCAAACTCTAATTTTAACTCTAACTCTAATATTAACTCTAACTCTAATTATAACTTTTATTTTTATCCTATCATTATATTTGTTAAATTTTTTTTTTAATATTTAGGGGAATACCCCGGGTGTAGCACCCGTTATATTTGTTAAATATTTAGAAATTATTAAATAATATATATTATTTATAATTAAATTATGTAAAAATTATAACTATGTAAGTCTACATTGGTTTATAAACTTACGTATAATTTTTAAATAAAATATACATAAAGTATTTACATAGCTTTACATAAAAACAACTTTGCGATGATGTTTATAGTTGTTAAAAGAGATAGTATTATTATTCAGGCTTTTTATATTTTCTATTATGAATTTATACTATTAATACACTAACATATAGATATTGTTATTCTTACATTTTTATATTTTTGCAAAATTTTTGGTATAACTTAATAAATCACTCAAAAGCTGCTCAAGCACTAATTGGAGTCTTTATTTTTAATATACTCTTAGCAAATAATATCTCAATAAGAGTTTCATTGCTAAAAAAAAAAAAAAAATTGCATATTTCAATGAATTTCATGGGTATAGTGTTTGGGTCCGTGGATATCCGACTATTTTTTGGCTCAATCCGCTGGATTTTTACACCCGATCATAAAATATCCGATAAGATCTGTTGAATCCGGTAAATCTATTTTTAAATGAATGTCTACAAAAAAATATGTAAGTCACTCTCGTAATGGTGAACTCTCAATATAGTGAAGTATAGTTATTGTGAGTCGAACTCAAAACCAATTTATATGAAATTTTCTGATATAGTGCATTTAATAATAGAATTCTCAATTTTTAAAAATATTACTAGTAGAATCGATCATTTCATTATAACGAGTGTGACTTATATAACTTATAAATATATATATTGACGAAACATTAAAATATTTATACAAAGAATTCTTTATTTAATAAATTGCTAATTTAAATTGCTAATTCAGATATTTTCAATTACATAAGTTACTTTTAAGTCTAATTTTCCTACATTAAAAGCTTGTTATTTTGTTTCTTCTGTTTTTGTTGTCCCAATTTATTCGTATACAGGAATTTACAGGATAGAAATAATGAAGTAGAAATTTAATCATTCACCCGAAAAAACCTTTTGTATTTCTTAATAATTAACATTACGTCACTGTTTATTTTATTACCGTTACGATTAAGCAATCATCCCTGGCAACTATTTGCGGATGATCCAGTCGATATCCGAAAAAATATCCACCGGATTAATATCCGTCGGATCATCCAACGGATTGGTTCAACGGATCCAAACACTACATGGGTATAACCCAATTTACTGACAAATTTAACAGGTTTGATAAAGCAGACATCAGCGAAATTCTACAAAACTTATTTTATGAATTAGTAAACTTTTTAATGACAACAATAATTGATCAAACTTATCAAGAAATAAAATAGTTGATACATCATTTATCTGAAAATAACTACGTACGTTATTTATTTATATTAAAAGCAATTTCTAGCATTTTAATTCTGAAACCCTCCATTACATACAATTTATGCAATTTCATTAACTAAAATTAATTTACTCTAATACGATATTTTTCTTATCTACTACAATAAATAGAAAACCATAAAAAAAATATTTTTTTTGATAATTTACTACAGAACTTTTACATTAAACCTGCTTGCAACAAATAGGTTTCAAATAGCTCACTATATTTTCCCGTTACATATCTTGTTTATACTTTTAAATGTACTGTTTTTAATTAAAATACCATGCTTATCTAACGTATAATATATATGATTAAGCTTTAAGATTCTTCGCTAATACTTCACATCGTATAATTTTTACACCAAATTTCGTACATAAGCCAGATATAAAGAATGTAATCATTATAATGCAGCTAATTATCGGATAAATACCTTATGTATCTAATAACACGATTGAAAGTATTTGCTAAACATAAATTAGAAGGGGTACGAAAAATAAAAAAAAAACACTTTTTATTATAACTATCGTGCTTTATTGATTATTGTTATAAATTTGGTTTAGTGCTCCGATCGGGTTAACCCGAACAACCCGAAACCAACCCGGTTATAGCAAATCTATTAGATGGGTCATGACCCATATAGTAAATCTATTATAATCGGGTTGGTTTCGGGTTGTTCGGGTCAACCCGATCGGAGCACTAATTTGGTTAAAAATGCATTTTATTTATTTTTTATTTATTTATTTACTTCTTTAATTTTATATAAGTCTTTAAACTTAGTGTATTTTTATTTAAATTTGGTTTGTTTAACTACGCAAATACGTATTGCATGTGGTATATCACATGATTTTCAAAATTTTGGGTGGCTTAGCTTACTCTCTTTATCATCAGGGTCAAAATGTCGGCATTTTTGCGGCAGCACCCTCGATTGTTGATAACGCTAGTGCTTTTTATAATAAGCAAGTCGTTAGACAATCCGATATAGTCTATATCACTATGGTACACGTCTTCTTTCTCACTATACTGTATTATTGTATGTTTACGTGATCAGAATAGTATATAGTTATTGGATGCGAAGCAGCCAATAACGGAAATTATTTGTAAAATAATTTCATTATCTGGCTGTGAAATTTAATATGTCAGCTTCTGGGGCCCGAAGGGGCCCAGAAATGATACATATTAAATTCGCTGCCAGATAAACAAGTTATTGGCTGCGTAGCATACAATAACGGTGTTATCCGGTGGTTTACGACGATTGTGCTTGCCAAATGACTCGAGTTTTTGGTAGTGATTATATAAAATTTAGTATGATGTCTATATGTCGTTGCCGTATGTTGTTACAGTATTATGATCTGCAGCTTTTAGTTACACCGCATGTCTTACTGTACTGCATAACGATATGCTTGTCTGCCCAAAATAGCCATTCATTAAGTATTTCGGTAACATTTCGATTCAGTAAACTTTTTACTGAAAATTTACCAAAAAATTTTAAAAGTCAAATAATATTAGTTTAAAGTATGTTATGTTTATGTTTATTTCTTCCTTAAGAAAACAAAATGAAACATGTGTATCTCTTATTTTCTATCAATGTAAAAATCAATGTTTTTTTTAAAGAAATTGACCTTCGGTACGATGGGATTTACCGAAAGTAAGCATTTTCACAGTCAAAATTGTTTGGTAGAAAACATTTGTGTTGCATGTTTTCGTGTAAAACTATCTGCAGCAGCTTCGGAAATGAGAGATAGTATACACACCGTGATTTAATCATTGCTTTACTAGTTTAACAATTAACATAAATAACAATAAACTATTGTCGTAATGCTATGACAAATCCCAAACCTTTGTCTAAATCATTGAGTATTATCAAATTTGGTCACTATCAAGGAATGAATAAGACTTAAAACTCGAAAATTTAATATTATGTAACTAAGGAAATCGAAAAATCATCTGATTTCCTATTTTTTTTTTTGGTAATTGTACTACTATAAGGACAGTAGGGGTTTGCAAGTATAACAAAGATAATGTTGTTAATATTGTTCGTGCAGTTAATTGTGATTTCAACTTTGTATTTGTACGACATTTAAAAGCTTTTTGTATTTCTTTGTGATTTGTTGTTTGAATTCTTAATATAAATTTAAATTATGCTCATACATTAGTTAAATAATTTTCTGTATCGATAATAAATTCTGACTCTTTTGGCAAAGTTATTCGTATGATTCTTTAAAAAGCTTTACTTTATAGCTTAATAACAAGTGAAATTCATAACAAACACACTACATGCGAAATAACACACATATACGTATTATTTTAATTTTCTAAGCTTATATTATTACTACATTATAAACCAGCTAATATATTATATGAAGTTTGAGTTATTTCGAGATGCCTTCATGCACGTTATTTTGAATGTTGCATGCTACTTTTAAAGATAGATTTTTAAAATAACGCCCACGGTTGCTATTTTGTGGTTTTACGGTAGCAACTTTTTTTTACAGATTTATTATAAAATGTAATAGCCTTCTATAAAGAACTTGAGCTTTTTACTACTGTATAAGCCAAATAACCAAATGTCTGTTGTATTATTTATTCTTTACCTGGTTAATACAATTTTTGTAGAATCAGTACTTCCAATTTATCATTTTTCCGCTCTTAATTATAGAAATTCCAAAATTGGGATAGTCTTACTGGCGTGCACTTATTTGTGCGAGTGATACAAACCCAAAAAGAGAAATTAGCCAATCGGAGAACGTAAAATGTTATTATCCCGGATCAGCCCGACATGTGAACAAAGCGAGAGAAAAATAAAAAAAAAACCGAAAATACAAGAAAACGGGCGTTTAAATCGACCTTGTTAGACTAATAAAAATAACGGGGATGAAATTTTGCATATAAGAACCTATAATTTAATATTAAAGCTCACAACCCTAACACTAACCCTAACACGCTAACCGTAAATTTTAGCTTTACAAACTTAGTTTATTTTTATGTTGAGTTTCCTTTTGGGGTTTGTATCACTCGCACAAATAAGTAACTGGATTATGATAATGGCATGTGATTTTTAATTATGAATCCAAAATTGGAACAGATGAATCGCATAAAAACGTGTTTTTGCACGTTTATATACATACGTATTAAAACTGCCCTGTAAATCAATTTGTTAATTTACAAATACTGATATATATAGTATATTTTACTTAAGTTCATTTTGTGGATCGTTTTACTATACAAAGCTCTTATACTTATGACGACCTTTTTTTACTGAATAGGTATCTATTCAAAAATCAAATAAAAATTTTTTCAAAAAATTGTAAAAAAGAGCTGTTTTAATACGTAACACCCCATATCACAAGCAAAATTGGAAAGTTTGTGAATAGAATGAAAGTTATCGATTCAAAGATTAATTTCTTTGTACAATCACTTTTGTAATCTGAAACAGCTAATGCTTACATTTTTCTAATTGATTCTCTTTTAAGGTTTGTGTGAATGTGCTTATTTAAGCAAACGGCGCGTTTCTGGGGAATGCTAACTTTCAGCAAATTGTTATCTTTTGCATGAATCTTTCTCAGACATAATTGGATAACAAAGTTTGATTGATAAGATTTCCAATGCCATAGAAACGCGAAATAGTGCCCACTTGCGCGTGATTTAATTATTATTACAAAATAAGAGTTGATTTCATGAAATCAGTATATCATTTGTCACACGATTAAATTATATGTAATATGGAGATGGACATTTCGAGACGTCCATTGACGCTAATTCAAGGCATGTATGCTGTTTTTTAAGGATGAAATTTCAAAACAATACCACGAGCACATATTTCGCGCTTATACGTAATGATACTACATTCTGCATAAAGCCGATGATTTGTAAAATATTGCGGCACAATATAATTTCTTTTTCTAATACAATATTTTAAAAGTAACCGTTATATTATTAATACTATTTTCCTCTAAAATAAATGCACTAATGCATAAATGAAAATTGTCCTTTTAATCTAACATTACTTTTATTGCTTGACGAAAACCCTGATTACTATATTAGTAAAAATACTCTGATCCGTATGTGTACAAGCGCAGGATATTTTTATTACAAATGATGTAATCATTACATACACAATACTCGCGTTATAATGGACTAGATATAAATTATAACAAAATGGATTTCCATCCGATTGGTCTGTTTAACAAGGGTATAGTATTTTATTTTATTATTTTACCTATCTTTATTACCGCACAAAATAGTTTGTCTGATAATCGAGTGCATAACACATTTATACGATATAATCTTTTATCAGCATCTTGATTTTTATTAATTCATCTGGCAATCTGATTCACGGCACACAATGATTCGTTTTCAAAGTTTCGTATTAATTTATATACTATAAATTATAAAATATATTTGCCATGGTGCTATTTCCTAAAAATAGTAATAAAATTTCTCGAAATAATAAAATCAATATTATACAAATGAAAGTCGACAATAGATATACAACATATTATAAGAAGCTATAAATAATTATCAGTAAGGCACTGCCCGATCGTATCTTTATTTAGACATGAATTTAAAACAATTGCATAAAGGATTGAATTTCGGTGATAACCCTAACCACTGAGCAAGTTACAGCATTATATGATGGATTATAAATGCCATCAACTGACTTATTATTCGACGAAGGCGGTAGTTAAAATGTTATTGCTGAATTAAAAAGTAATTTGGTAGACAAGTGGCCACTAATTTGTTTATAAAAATGCTAAATTTTTTCTGCTCGTTTTCAAGTGAAAACTTTTAAAAGATTTATCATACATTAATTTCTTTACCACGCTCAATAATCAACAACTAAATTGTGGATTTTTAAAAGAGATTTTAAATTTTAACAACTATTATTATAACTACTGTACAACTATAATTTCAATAGCTAATTAACAACCAATCATTAGTTGCAAGATTACAACATTGCTAAAATTATTTGCTACTATTCTATATTTTACTGATATGAGTCAGCAAGGGGGTCAACAAAATATTGCTGCACAAACAAATCCATCTTTAGAAAATCTTACTCCAGATGAACAATCCAAACATTTAACAGAAGGGAATAATGATCCCTTTCCAAGAGAACAACCAGCAATAAATGAAGAAAATCCCCAGCTTCCGACCATTATTTGTGGAATTCCATTTAATTAATAAAGTTTGATTTCACTAATCCTTCGAAATAATTAATAGTACGAACGTTGCCATTATTTTTCTTTTTTACAACTTCGAATATCTTTAGATTCATTTTTTTTTCTGATTTCATTTCGATAATTGTTTTATTATGGGTTTTAATTATCGGTTTATTCCTTATAGCATCTCGAAATTTGTTATACAATTTAGAAATCTTTAAATCACCATAAATTAATACTGTACATATACAGTCAAACCTCTCTATAGTCAACCTTTATATAAGCATATCATATAAAAATTTTCTTTATAAGCGCATCTATTTTAAAACAAACTATTATAAATATATAATAAAAAATTCTCTATATAAGCACAACTCTTTATAAGCATATTTTTTTAAAAAAAGCAATAAGAATTTTTTGGCATGATTATAGAGAGGTCTGACTGTATATATTGTAACTATTAATTTTCCTGTGTCTCCCATTTCCATATTGCCTAATTCTTTAATTTATCACTTATTTTCATCATAGCCATGTTAGTCTTACCTTAGTAGTATTAGGCATTATATAATATACTGTTCGGTTTATGTGGTTGTTGCAGCAAATACGCGGAAACTACCGTGAGTACGTTGTAGTCATTTGTCACTCGACTACCTGGGTACAACAACTACGGAAAACACTATACGGGTTATCGCTATCTAACCCAGTATCGCCATAAAAAATTAACTACCCCAACGACACCCCGAAAAATTTTTCAAAACGTGACCACAAGCCAATCACAGTTGAAGATCAGGTAACGTAACTAGTGTTTCGGGCGAAATTATATATTTCGCCCAGGCGAAATTTCTGATATAGGGCGAAATATATTTCGCCCAAAAGCCTGAAATCCGATAATTCCGAAACTGGCGAAATTGGCAAAATGTCCGAAATCTGGCGAAATGTCCGAAAATTGGTGAAATGCCCGAAAATTGGTGAAACTGAAACCTGGCGAAAGTTCTGAAACCTAATATTAGATGTTTTATTAAAAAAAATACCTAGAGTATAGTAAAACAGAGTGTTGTGTAGTGTTTCGGGCGAAACCAAAATATTTAGCCCAGTCGAAATTATTTTACGCTGGCGAAATGTTTTCGGACTTCAAAAAGTGCAAATTACTATATATTTTGCAGTTTGAATCGAAATTATTCGCTCTGGTGAAATTATTTCTTATTGGCGATATATTTCGGATTTTAGAAATTAATTTAGCCCGAAACACTAGTGTTGAGATATCTTCACTCAAGTATTTAAAAAATCCAAACCATCTACCAAAATAAGAGCTGCACCAAATTGTTGCTAACTTTTGAGCAAAGATATTTCGACACCCACCAAGCCAAATTCGATGGACTTTTTTTTTATGAATCTGTAGAATTCAAATAAAAAAGTTTCATTGAATTCGGCTTGGTGGGTGTCATGATATCTTCACTCAAAGATTTAAAAAATTTAAAACATCTATCAAAAAGAAGAGCTGCGCCAATTTTTTTTTTATCGAAAATGTTTCGGAGATTTCACCATTTCGGTTTCACCGGGTTTCGGAGATTTCGCCAGGTTTCGGAAGTTTCACCCATTCGCCCATTTTGAAAATTTCGGATTTATTTCGCCTTTGGGAGCATTTCGGTTTCGCCTTTCAGATTTTGGAAATGGATTTCGCCCAAAACACTAAACGTAACATTAACATAACACGATCAGGAAAATTAAAAACAAACGTTCTTTTTGCTAAAAATCATCTATAACTCAAAAATCTGAATACAAAACACTCTTTAGTGCTCTAATGAAAAGTTTTCCTTGAGTGATTTTACTATATATCTTGATGGGTACTGGTCAAAATCCCGACAAACAGAATCCCGACAGGTCATAATCCCGACAAAAAAAATCCCGACAGTAAAAATCCCAACAAATCCCGATGACTAAAAATTATTAAGTTCATTTAAGTTAGGGTAGGGTTAGGCAGGGATGGTAAATGACCAGGTCATTTGACTATTTTGTAAATGACCTAAAATGATCTTAAAATGACCGGTCATTTAGGTCATTTGAAAATGACTCATGACCAAATGACCTAGGTCATTTATAAATGGCCAAGGTCATTTGGTCATTAGATCATTTGCAAATGACTCATGACCAAATGACCTAGGTCATTTACAAATGACCAGGTCATCTCACTAATGCACAATCACGTGACAGACTGCTGATCAATGCATGACAATAAATTTGATTATTCTAAAAAATGTTGCTCTAACTTAGAGTTATAATTTTACATAATTTAAATAAACTTGAGTAACTTTGTATAAGTTTCAGCAAGTAAAATATATGTACAGTACAGGAAATTTAACAACCTCAATCTCTATAGAGAGAATGCATAAACTAGTAATAAATATTCAATTTCATAAAGTGAAGGATAAAAGTTTCTCACGGAAACAATTTGCCAAGAAATAATATGTACTTAATAGTAACTATTCTATGTTACTGCTGAACCTTAAAATACGCTACTACCGAATTTAGCTTATCTTCAATGTTATTCTTTATAAAGTGATTAAGATTTTTAGATTTCTCGCACCGAATATTATAGTATATACAGTCAAACCTCTCTATAATCACACACTTGGGATACAAAAATATGTGATTGTAGAGAAGTGTGACAGTTATAGAGGGTTAATTTATAATATTTAATAAAAGTTTGTTTTTAAAAAAATATGCTTATCAAGAAAATATGCTTATATAGGAGGTGACTATAGAGAGGTCTGACTGTAACTACATAAACTTTTGAAAACATGACAATTTTATGTAAATCAATTACTGGTAGTAAATATATGCACCAAACTGCTAATACTAACTGTCATGCCATGGATCAGTATTCAGTGTATTATGACAAGAAATGTTGAGTTTCGAAGACTTGGGTCTCGTGAACTTGGTTCACGATCTTATATGACTACGTAATATATGTACCCGATGTTAAATCACAGATTTAATGCATGAAAGTTGATTATATTTAGTCGTTATTGTTTTAGAGTCTATTGTAGCTTGCATGATATTTTGCATAATTATTGTATCATTAATTTGTAGTAAAACTTTATATAAATAGAGTAGGGCTTAGTAAACCAAATAAAGAAGTTTTTTTTCTTGTAACAATCAAATAAGTGCAATAAAGTAAATACAAACCCGTTCGCTCTTATAATTTGTCCCGTGATCCTGTGTGTGGTTAAAAGCTGGTGTGGCCTTGGCTGTTAGTAAATCAGAACAGTAACCGGGGCCCAGCCTGTGTTGAACAAATGTGATTAGTATTTGAAGTGCAGTAGGAACCCTTCTAATGTGAACCCGCACGACACTAATATAGTATAAAATGCCAGTATTTTACATATCTTGAGAAATTTACTATTACATGAAACTGAATTGTTTTCTGCACAGAACAATTACTGTAATTACTGTGCAATATGCACAAAAAATAAAATAACATTCTGTATAAAAAATTTTTTGGTGCAGCATATTTGTGCTAAATTTTTAACAATGCTTGTACTAACCTTGACGTTAAATCCAAATACTAATGTTATTTTCAAATTACTCTAACAATCGAAATTATACGTATGAGTTGATACATTACAATACTCAAATGATATGATAATTTATTGTTAGCATCAATATTTGTAATCAAACAATATATATCATTAGGAAGATACCAGTTCTAATTCCAAACCCAAATAATAAAATAAATATAATACATATCGATATTACCTACATGAATTCTAGTGGGCATCAAACTGTAAAAGGATTATCTTTACTAATAAGTTAAAGAGATAGGGTGAATTATGTGATGTGGAAAATGATAATGTAGTTTGAATAATAATTGTTTTTTTTTTTTTTTTTGGTATTAAGGTGAGGCCTTGCTCGTATCTTTATTGAGTAGTTTATATAAGTAGTTACATAGAACGACTTCATTTGTATAATAACAAAAAATATAAATTACATGCAAGAATGGGAGCTCAGACTAAAAACTCAGCTAGGCGGCTAAGTTAGTTATCTGCGACCTAAACCTACTAGAGTGGTCAAGACTCACCTAGATTTTAGTAACAGACTTTTAGTATTTATATATGGTAATATAAAAGCTATATTTTTGATGTGATCTGATTAGAAAAAATTACTTTTTTAATATTTCTATATCAACTAAATAAAAATTAGATCAAAACTACAATTTGTAAATTTTTTGTCTGTCTGTATATATGTCACAAGATTTAAAAAAAAAAAAATCTATAATAAAAAAAAATCAACAAATGAATATAGTAGACCCACTATTTATTATATCTGTTATAATATAGCCTTTTTCTAAATTTTTAGATTTGTAAAATACTAAGTAGGAGCATGTTTTTTAATATATATATTTTTTTAAATATACTATTTACAGATCCAAGTTTTTTATATACTTTTAAAACTGTTGAAATAAGAGACTCAAGTTTTGTATATAGTAATTTATAGTACTAAGACAATACTTTACTAATCACTCTATAACAAAAATTATATAGATCTTTTTTATACTAGTTTATTAACTTATATTTCAGTCTGCTATATATTGTAGGGACATAAAACTCTTTTCTCTTTAAATCAGGGACAATTTATAATATTTTCATATATATATACATGTATTACAATATTTTAAAGAATCGTTAAATCAACAAATAAATTTACTTTACTATTTTATACTATAAAATTATATATTTATAATAAGTCTGAAGCATAGTGACAGACAATTACTATGTAATATTATATACTTATTACAAGTAGCATTTTTTACTATAATTTAGATATTAAAAAAATTAACGACATTTTCTCAGTTTTTTTCTCCTATACTCTTTTACTATTTGCACTTTGTTATAGCCTTTTGAAATTAAATAGTTTAAAAATGATGTTTTTAAGTGCACAAACTCAAGATACTGCTACAAAAGAAAGCCCTGTAGTGAATTCTTTCTATCAATATCTATTACAGTTTTTGGTAATATAAGGCTTTGATTTTTGTATACTATAATAGCCCAAGCAAGACATATAGGAATCTGCATACATAAACAAGTTTTAAATTTATCTTTCTATATTTATTAAATTGGTATGATTAGAATAATCTTTATACCCTCTAATATGCTTATAGTAGATCTTTTATAATCATCAAAGACAATAAAAACTACTATAAGAAGAAAAGGTAGACTTTGGCTCTCTTTAAATAAAATGTTCTAAATAGTTTCTATTGAGCTATTAACTAATCTAGCTTTTATTTACAGGTTTACTATTAATATAATATAAGAACCTTTGGCTAATAACAATTTTGCTTCAAGACTATTTACTATATCTGAGTCAGCATTTTTAGCCTTTTTACCACCTCTGAAATATATTGCAAAAATTTTTGCAACAGGTTTATTTAAAGATCTTAGTTTATTAATATTTATTAAATTAATATCAACCCAATTTGTTAGAATAAATATATTATTTGAGAATTGATTATATTCTGTTTTAGTTATATTATTCTCAAAACATATACTAAGTGTTTTCCAATCATCATTTATAAATTCTTCGATTTACAAACATAAGAAAATTTTTTTAAATTTCTGTAGTTCTTCTGAATCTCCAAATTAATATTAAACAATTTTGAGTTTATATACTTTATGAAATTGTTTATATACAATAATACTATTATTAGATATTTGATTTTGCAAAATATTCGTAGTATATATAGGTTGATCAAGCACTAGAGAAAGCTAACCAAAATTACCAAATAATATTATTGATTTTTCACCAAAAGGTTTATTTTTATACTCAGGAAAAGCTTGGCATAACTATATATTAATTATAGCAAGTATCTGATAGCCAACCATACTTTTTTTATCAATTATAAAATATTTTATATTTTGTAACCTGTTTTGCAAATTTTTAAGTTATTTATTAGTTATGTCAAGTTTGGTAATAATAAGTATTAAAATAAAAAGTATCAAGTAAATTGTTGCTCTATTAATGTTAAAAGCTACAATATCTGTTGGAGCATATACTATTACAGGTGAGTTAGATATTATCTCTTCTATTTTATAAAGTCGATATCTAATTGACTTGATAAAATGTGACTTTTCTGTACTAGCAGTTCTCATTATGATAATTCTAAGCAGCTCAACTTGACAATTCACAAGTATACTTTGGTAATGTAATTCTATTTGCTTAAAAATTAATTTTTGATTGCTATTTAATATTTGATAATCTATATTAGTATTAGAAGTTATTATATTATATTATATTCAGTTTCTATACCTGATATCTTGTGATTAGATACTTTTTGTATAAAAGAGGTTGTTTCTTCAAGATTACTATTAAAATAGTATTGTTAAGCATTATTAGTCTAATTATAATTTAAATTGATATTATGAGACCCAAAATTAAAAGAGTAATCAAATTTTGATTTAGGGTTTATTTTAGCTAGAAGCATCTAGTCAAACCAATATTCATCTAGTTCATTATCTTCTAGTTTTTCTTTGCTATTATTATTTACAATTTCACTTTTATCATTATCTACAGGTGAGCCAAGTAAGTCTATCAGATTGTTATTAATTTCTTTCAAATAGTTATTATATAAAGCTAACTATAAAATTATACTATTTTGAGTCAGCAGCTAAATATCTTGATAATGAATATGAAGAAGAATTTTTACTTGACAGAACTTCTCACAATTCAGACCTTTTCATACTGATAATAGTTGTAGCCAAATATGTATAATATTTTTTTGTTTGCATTTGTACCATCTGTTTTTAGTAAATTTATATATATATATGATATAACTGATATAATGAAAAATTTTCAAATTCAGAAAGTCAATCTCAATATAATTTTAAAGCAGATATTGTTATCAATCTAATATTCTCAACTTTATCAAAGTTTTTATTTTCTTTTATATCTATATTATAAAGCCAATACAGTGCTTCATTATTAAGATTTAATGAAACAAAAGTGTGATTTAAATGATAAAGAGTAATTTTAAGAAGAAGATAACAAGTTTTCTGTGTAAATATATCTTGTTCTGTAATACTATGAAGTAATAATTTCTGAACTAAGGCAACTAGTCAATTATTTAGTTTACTATTGTTAAGTATATGATCTAAAATTTCAAAAAATGCTACTAATTGTAGTTCTGCTTTATTTGTATATTTAGAAATATATTATAAAGCTATATGAATACTAAGAATAAGCTTTAGGTTAATATTTACTCTCTATCTTTGCAATTGAAGTTTGCTATATAGATTAATATATGGATTATTTCTTGCTATTACAAGCTCTGGATATTCATAATTATTATTACACAAAAAGTATAACTGCTCTCTTTTTTAAAATATCTAAATCTGCAA
This sequence comes from Dentiscutata heterogama, assembly GCA_910591775.1. Taxonomy (NCBI): domain Eukaryota; kingdom Fungi; phylum Glomeromycota; class Glomeromycetes; order Diversisporales; family Gigasporaceae; genus Dentiscutata; species Dentiscutata heterogama. The sequence continues at coordinate 6,973 of CAJVPU010000116.1, read as the reverse complement.
AACTGTTATTCTGCAAAGACAATTACAGAGACTATATCATGTATATATTTATAATTTATTCACTAACTCAATATAGTCTTGTAAATCATTATATAGTTCTTCATAATATTTTTAACATAGATAATAGTTAGAAACAGAAGTATTAGGATTTGAATTAATTGTAGTAACTAGAGAATCAATATATTATAATATTTTTTTTATTGAGTTTTTATCTTTTTTTAGTACTTTTTACTCAATTTTAGATGTATTTCTTATTTTTTCAATTCTATATACATGAACACTACCACAATATTGCTATTCAAACCTGTACTACTAGTCTTCCAAATCCTACTTTTTTACCAACACATTGTTAAAAAAAAATTTTAAAATATTTATTAAAGAACCAAATGGCAAAATGAGAATTATTAATAGTATTTTGGTAATAATTTTCACAAGATAGTATAAGTTTATGAAGCTCTGGCTAGTGTGAATTAGCAGTACTAAATATGAAGAAGATTAGTCCTTTTGAACCTAACTATTTGATTATATCTGATAATTCATAATATTTTGTATTCCAAAACTGTCTTGATTTGTATATATTCATATCAAATTTTATAATGTGGTTAGCTATATGTATATCATCTTTAGCAATTATTTTTTGTATTTCTGTAACTGTAAGCTAATCATTATTAAGATTCTGTCTAATATATACTCTTCCTTCTTGTAGTGCTTGCTATTTCATTTGTAAATTAAATGCAAAATACTATCAATAAGTATAAAAAGTAAATATTCTATCCCAGTATAATAATAAATATTTAAAATACTTAGCTATCTTGATATTTTTAACACATTCTGTATGAAGATCAGCATGTCTAGTTGGGTAAAGAGTTGGGAATGTATATGCAATATAATCTAGTATTTAAAATTTATTAATAGGATTACTATTAATCCTTGGCTACTCTATTGTATCATTATTAGTATAAGGTAATTAAATTTATTTCTTATAGCTACATTCTCTTGATTATCTAAAAAAAAAAAAGACACAAAGATATGTGTAATCACATTATCATTATTTTGTTTATTAGATTTATCTGTCAATTGATTAATTTGAAAATAATCATTAATAAAACTATCCTCTAATAAGCAATAAAGATTATCATTATCTATAACAATTTTGGAATAATAAAGTTATTTTTCTTTAACCAATGTAATATATAAATGATTTTGTCTTAATAAACTCTAAAATCTCTAAATACTATCAGATCTTTTTCAGATTGCCAACATATAACAAATATATTTAATAAAGATAGATACCAGAAAAGCCAAGTTGTAAATTTTTCTATATTTTAAGGAAAATTAATAACATTTCCTTTGTATCCATGCTGTTCTTTGTAAAATCTGTAAACTACTATTATAGAGAAATCTTACACAATTAATATTTCTTTAATTTTTGTAAATTTTTGAAGTTCTTCAGATACTTTCTCTGAATTTATATTGTTATTAATTAAGAATTTCTTTGGTAAAAATTTTTTAGTATAACAATGATGACATTCTTTACAACAAGGGTTATTAATAGAAAATATTCATTACATATAAAACAATATATGTGTTTTAATTTCTCGATTTTATTATAAAATTATCACAAAGGATTTTTATCAAATTTATTAATAACTATAAAAGGTGAGTTAATTTGTAAACTATTATTTTGGAGCAAATTATTATTATTTTATATATTTGGTTTATCTATATATACATTAGTTACTGATTCAATATTAAATAGCAATCAAAAATTAATTTTTAAGCAAATAGAATTACATTACCAAAGTATACTTGTGAATTGTCAAGTTGAGCTGCTTAGAATTATCATAATGAGAACTGCTAGTACAGAAAAGTTATATCTTATCAAGTCAATTAGATATTGACTTCATAAAATAGAAAAGATAATATCTAACTCACTTGTAATAGTACTTGCTCCAACAGGTATTGTAGCTTTTAACATTAATAGAGCAACAATTTACTTGATACTTTTTATTCTAATATTTATTATTACCAAACTTGACATAACTGATAAATAACTTAAAAATTTGCAAAACAGATTACAAAATATAAAATATTTTATAATTGATAAAAAAAGTATGGTTGGCTATTAGATACTTGCTATGATTGATATGTGGTTATGCCAAGCTTTTCCTGAGTATAAAAATAAACTTTTTGGTAAAAAATCAATAATATTATTTGGTAATTTTGGTTAGCTTTCTCCAGTGCTTGATCAACCTATATATACTATGAATATTTTGCAAAATCAAATATCTAATAATAGTATTATTGTATATAAACAATTTCATAAAGTATATAGACTCAAAATTGTTTAATATCAATTTAGAGATTCAGAAGAACAACAGAAATTCAAAAAAATTTTCTTATGATTGCAAATTGGAGAATCTATGAATAATGATTGGAAAACATTTAGTACATATTTTGAAAATAATATAACTAAAACAGAATATAATTAATTCTCAAATAATATATTTATTCTAACAAATTGGGTTGATATTAATGATGCCTGATGAAAGTATTTTTGCAATGACGAAAGTATTTTAGCATATTTCATCTGACAAAACCCTTGGCGATTGATGAAACCTATAGTGATTGATGAAACCTATGGTGATTGACGAAACCTTTGACATTTGACGAAACTCTTGACAATTGATGAAACCCTTGACGAAACTTTGAAAACTCAAATTAGTTAATAATATAAGCAAGATTTTGTTGACTCTCTTAATAAGCTTCTCTATAATGATCTCTATGTTAACTTCACTTTTTTTTTGAAAGCAATGTTATTTTATTATAAGATTTTATTAGTATTAGTTTTATATAAAAATTTTTATAAATTCAAAAATAAGTTAAATGTTTCATTGTATTAGATACTTGATTAGACTTGTATTATTGAAAAGGCTGTTAATAAATATTAAAAGTATTATTGAATAGCATAATGGGTAAAACTGACAAAACTACTATCATAAAAAATCACACTACAAAATAATGTATTTTAGACCAAAGCAAGTTATATTTATGTATTCAAATTTAAAAGCTAACTTAAGTTCGGCCGGGCCAGCCTACAAAGATATGAGTTAAAGACTCACTCGCTCACCCACCCAATAATGGGCCAAAATCACTCATATTATTAATTTATATTAATTTTTGAATTCTTGTAACAAGTTTTTCGAAGTGCTATAGGTAAAGGTTCCAAATTTATACTATCATTCTCTACACTTAAATTTTCACTAGCATCTTCTTCATCTACAGTATTTGAATTATTATTAATGCACTGGTCTGTTCTACTTAACCCATTATCTTCATTATCATAACCCCATTCTCTTATTAAATCTGCTGCTAGATCCGTAGAATCAAAATCAAATATGCCTTGCTCTACTTTATTGCCAACTATCGACTTATCATCATCAATTTCATCATCATCAGTATTTTGTAATTCTTCGCTATCAGTATCATATTCACCATCTTGAAATATTTCAACACTTAAGTATACTATATTTTCGATGTCAAAACACTCCACAATTTCTAGATTACTATATTTGATCTCTTCTGCTTCAGATTCTTCAGTAATACCTTTATCATCTTCAACCAAAAAAGTTGCCAACGTCACTTGTTCTTGTAAATCATCAAATGATATTTTTTTATTATAAAAAGCAAGTTCTTTTTTTATATTTGAAACATAAAAAGATCGAACTTGTGCCATAGCCTGAATTCGGGATAAAGAAAGCCGTTGCTATCATTTTTCATATAACCAACCTAAGGACGAGAAGGTTCTTTCACAATTGGCGGAGTGTGGTGTAATTGAAAAGAGCTTGATTGCAAGTTTTCCAATAGATTGAGACCCAGTATAATTAGTCATCCACCACATTAAGGGAGTATCATTTTCAAATGAATAGGGTAAGTCAAATCCATTTTGCTTTTCATGAAATAATCTCATATAGGCTACAAGATTTGTACATTCATATCAATCGTGCCCTTCTTGTTGCCATATTTTAATTGCAGTTTGTACGATTGGTTGAAATTGTTGTTCCTTTAATCCAATGCCTAGTAAAAAATTATATTAGTATATATTTAATTAAAAAAAAAAAAAAAAAAAAAAAAAAAAACATACAAACATACTATGATAACCCGGGCGAAGAAAATACGCTAACAAGTAATGATCAATATTAAAACCCTTCCATCTTTTATTAAAAATTTGTATACAATAATTTTTAAACCTTCTAATTTGTAAGTTTGAAACTTTTTTAATAGTCGCCGCTAGTTGAACGAATTGTAAAAAACAATCTGCCAGAGTTGTCGATTGTGCCTCCAAATTTACAATTGCAGTTCTAATAGAGAATAAGATTCTAACCAAAATTTTAAGATCAGTAAAAAAATATGGCTGCCTTAAGATTTGCTTTACAGATCAATTTATTATTAAATCTGAATTCTCATTTAAAATCTATATATTAATATGAGATTAGTAATTTGTTTATATATGAAACATTAATTAGGCTCTTTGAAGTTAAAATTTTGGTTAACATCACCCTTTCCATATATCTGGCAAAATAAAAATATGTTTTTTAAAGTTACTACTCTTGCCCAAAGTCAAAAATATCAAATGCTTTTTAATTGGTTAATTAACTTTAAGCAGCTTAATTCAAATCTTCAGATTATAGCATGATGGTTTTTGACTAGAAGTTAATTCATCATAATACTATATAGTGCTGCATATAGTGCCCACAGAATAGTATTTTCTCTTTTTCGACAAGCGATTTGCAGCCCAATTTGTATAATTAATAGTGCGATCTTTTGATATATCTAATAGTATTGATCAGTAACGATGATTTGTATTATCCTTACACCTTCTAATCTTTAGGAGGTATTATTCAATTTAGACTAGCTTTCTTGAATAGTACCAAGGGTACTATATGCAGCTTTATATGGTAGATTTGTTACTTCTAAATATTATTTCTTTGTTTTATTTCTTTCAAAAAATTTCTCAAGGCGATGTTAACCAAAATTTAACCATAAGCGACCTTAATATGTAACAATATTTTTACCTTAATAAATGCATGTTCAAGTTGGCTAACTGATAAAATACATTCATACGCGGACGTCTATCTTGTATCTAGTGTTCCGAGTTGGTAAATATTTTACCAATCGATTAGTTGCCAACTATAGTTGCAACTAATCGATTGTTCACATCATATGGCATTATCAGATGATTAGCCAATTAAACAAAAGGAATTAATACGGATCTGCCCGACCAGACAGAATTTCTCGGAATTGTACTAGTTGAATGATTAATCGATTAGTTGTTTAAAATTTTTTCAAATCAACTAGTTGGAAAGTTGGCAACTAGTTGGTTTTTCAACTAACAATTTGGAACACTACTTGTATCCACAAATTTTTTTAAGCCACCACCAACAATCTTTAATTCACATATTGCTTGATGTAGATACGAACTTGGCTGATGTGATTTTTTAAAAAATTTTATAATTTCATTGCATTCTCTCATAAGACATGAGGCAAACATATGTTCTAAAAAATATAAGTATTAATAACATAATAAGTCAAATATGCAGATTTATATAATACATATGAAGAATATCCTTTGATATGAGATTAATACAATGTGCTATACAGTTTAGATTTAAGATCCTTGGATATTTTTCATGAATCATTTGTCAGGTAAGCTTTATATTACTAGCATTATCTGTTACAATTGCCACGAATTTATCATATCTGATTTTATTTAAAATTGTATCAATTTTTTCTGCAAGAAATTCAGCAGTGTGTGAATTTTCAGAAAAATCATTTAATGAATATAAAAATTTATTATGCATAGGCGTTAAGATCATAAAATTGTATATAGAGCTTCCATTAGGTGACGTCCACCCATCCAGAGCTATAAAAAGTATAATTTAATGATAAATAATAAAGTATAAACATAAAAAATTAAAGAATCTATATATACCAATAGTTAGATTTTTAGATTCATTAAAAATTGCCTCATATTTAATTATAACTCTTGAATATTTCTGATCTAATAGACAGCCTGCTAAGATGTCTTTTGAAGGTGGTTGATAATTCGAACACAAATTTTGGAGAAGGTCAACAAAAAATGGGTTTTCGATTACAGAAAACGAAATACCACAAACTACAAATGCTTTTAATAAGGAACGATTTATAGAACTTATTCGTTCTTCAGATAAATTTTCACCTGCTTGTTGTGAAAAGTATTTTTTAATACCAGGTTGGTTATTATTTAACTTTTGCTTTTTTGTACTTTCTGATTCCTCAAAATTATCATGAGAGGCTATATTAAGTATGTATAATTGCTGGATTTTATTATCTACATTAGAACAAACATATGCAAGGTGAGCCTCAAGTTTTAAGGGTTCGCCTCTTGACCATTTAGCTGGGCAATAAACGCATTTTGCAGAAAAATGTCCTGGTGACTTGGTTTTTTCACGATTAAAATACTGCCAGACAGGTGATAAATTTCGTCCACCAGAGTTTATTTCATTTGATACGTTTGAATCAGAAGTGCATTCTAATGAACTTGTTGCTTCTTTGCTTTCGGGTGAAGTTTTAGGTACTTTAAGTTTTCGTTTGTTTAGTAACATATTATTCACTTTGTTTTTTTTTTTTGATACAAAAAAAAAAACAATGCGTGTAAAAGGTATTTATACTTTTTTTTTTTTTTGCTGATCTTGAACGAGGACTATCCAGGAACCATATGGTTGTGTAATGGTGGGGCATGTCAGGCAACCTCAACAATAAATTGAAAAATATTATGTATTGAATTAAGGTTTGAAATATAAGAATTAATAATGTTGGTGTGGACCCAACTCCCAACAGCCAAAACATTAAGATAAATTGGCATTGCCTTTGACTGACAAAAATATTTTCTGCAGGTAATGGTTTTATTTTAAAATTCAATGTTTTATATTTA
>CAJVPU010000115.1:0-23625 GCA_910591775.1 Dentiscutata heterogama | reverse complement strand
CAAGTTTCTTGATGTGGCTTCAACAGATACGCGTTATTTATTAGAAGCTGTCATCAAGATTCATCGTTTTACACCGGAAGAGTATTGGGATTGTTGTGTGATACCATACTTGAAATCCCAACCAATTATCGATATTGTGATTGTCGAAAAGCTTTTTGAACAATTACCATCTCTTAGTTCATACCATTCCTTCAAGGACAAACTTAGAGATATTGATTTCGTGCCAGGCGGGACAATTCAAATGGCCCAAGAAGACCTTTACACGATCAAACGTAAGCCTGCTGATCTATTTGATCCAACCAACCAGGAAATCGCTCAATTATTTTTCGATGACGAAAAAGTTTTTCCTGTTGGAAAGTTCTCTAATGCATGTAATCAGCACTACCACATTTTAAAAGAACTGGGAATTAGGACCTCACTTACACAAATGGATATCGTTAATCGTATTAAAACTTATGTCGAACTTAGAGAAAGGAACGACTTTGATTTGCATAACAAATCACTTAATTTGTTTAGATATATTGATAAACATTGGAATTCATTTGAGGATAATAATACTGATATTTTGTCAACTGTTAAATCTTTGCAATGGATTCCAACCATTAATAAAACTGGCGATAAGGGCTTTTCTTGTTTGCTTGAGAATGGATGCCGCGATAAAAAAGATGAGAATTTAGTATCATTGGTCGTTCCATTTCTCGACTATCAAGTTGAGAACCTTACGCTTCGCAATCATTTGGGATGGAATGTATATCCTCCTGCAGAATTGGTTCTTAAACAAATGCACCAATGCTCCCTAATGTCTAAAAGTGATCCAAATTTTAAAAATCAATCTCAAATTTGTGAAGCAGTTTATAAACATATTAGTGAAGTTTTGTCATGTAACGACGAACAACATAAGTCAGAATTAAGTAGAGGGTTGAAAAACGAAAAATGGATTTTTTGCGGGGGTAATTTTTATGCAACAGAAAATGTATTCTTTGATCTTTCAGAGAATTTTGGAAGGGATATTGTTAAATTGCCAGATGATTATCGAAATAGGTTTAATAAAGTATTTAAAAATATGGGAGTTCATAAAAGACTTGGGATTAATGATCTGATTAGAATAATCAAAGAAATTGATCTTGAAGCAAATCATAATTCATTAACTAAAGAGCAATTATCTGAAGTAATTAAACTTCTTAAGTATTTTGCAGATGAACACACTAATTCTAAGAAAGACGACTTGAAAGACGACTTGAAAGACTTACTTATTCCAAGTGTCGATTCTACTCTTCTCAAGCATGAAGAAGTTTATTTTGATGATAGGCCTGAAGTTAACAAAACTGAGAAGAAGAATTATAAACTCTCACATCAGGAAATAACACTTGAGCTTGCAGAAAGTCTTGGAATTCAGATGCTCTCCACCGTATTTTTAAAATGCAGCGAGATTGAATTTGAAACTTCTGAAAAAATCAGAATAAAAAATATTATTACTGTAACTATCAAAATTGGTTATAATATTTTATCTTAAAATTCGCATATTTACAACTGTTACAATTTTTTAACAATGACTAGGGATGTTCGCTTGATACTTTGTTTAAAGAGTTTCTTAAGGTATTGGTTAAAAAAAACTAATATGCAAATTTACGTAAAGCTACATTAATAATTCTTATTATTACTAGAACGCTGATGATGCAGGAACTAGAAAATTTTCTATCTATCTTGACGAGAGGATTTTAGATAGGAATCCCGAAAAACCCACTCTCTTGTCTAAAGAAATGCATAATTGTCAAGGCCCAAATGTTTGGATTTACTATGATAAGAAATTTGATGATTTTTCTGATCATAAAAACAATATAGGTCGTGCTGGAATTTTAACCGATATTTTATCTTTCGTAAGCGGAGAAAATGTAACATTCCTTGATTTCCATGATCCTCATGCAATGTTTCTTCCCTTGCAAGGTTATCCTCCAAAACGGCCTCGAAAAATTAAGTTTAATTTTCTTGAGAATGATTTTTTAGCCAAATTCGAAGATCAATGTAAACCATATTTGAATATAGAAGATTGTGACTTTAATAAAGAATTTAATGGCACTTTGTTTAAATTGCCACTTAGAAATGCAGAGTCGCTGAATTCAACAAAATCACAAAAAATTTTAGACCATTTTCGGAGCAAAAAAAATCACCAGGAACTTCTTTTCTTGAGAAACATTGAATTATACAACGTATATCATATAGACAAGGATGGAAATAAACAATTGATTTGGGAAATGAAAATTCAAAAATTAAAAGATAATTATAGGGATATTCGCAGAAAAATTGAGTGCACACCGAAAGTTTTTCAGGTTAATACAAGAATATATGACAAAAAAAAGAGAACTTTCGAGATATGGCTTGTATGCACGGGTGGAAATTCTGAAAAAAACATGGATGATAATTTGGTAAATTTTTCAAAAAAAGAAGGACTTAAGGTACATTTTCTTTATTTTTTTACTTTCGTTATTTAGAATTATTGCATAATACAATCATTATTGATTCATATAATATATCTCAGGCTTATGGTGGTGTCGCTGCTATTCTTTCACGGTCAGATAATGAAGACGATCTTTTAAAAGAAATTGTATAATATGACTATTTTATTTTATGCTATATGTATGATTATTTTCTGTCTTCTAATTTTTATTTTATTTTATTTTTATTTTTATTTTTTTTTTTCATACAGTTAATAGATCCACCCATTCTTGATGGAAGGGAATATGTATATGTCTCAAGTGAACGTTCAGTAAATTTAGGAGTGCATATAAATGGCGATTTTTATCGATCTATAGATAAGAAAGATAAAAAAGATACTTCACAATCAAAGAATAACGATTATATATATAGAAAATGGAATCGACATATTTTACTTGAAGTACTCCCACCTTTGCATGTTAAATTGTTAAATGAAATCGCTAAAAAAGATTTAAAACGATTCAAGAATTCTAAGACCACTCTTGGAAACTTTTTTCCACACATAACTAAAAACTTCTTACTTCTTGGTAATGAAAAAGAAATAGAAGATGAATTAATTGATTCATATAGGACAAAGGTGCTACAAAATCTTGGTGATAGTGAAATATTTTGGACTGAAGCTGATGATGGCAAATTTGTGTCATTAAAAAATGCATATTTTTCCGAAGAGAAGGATTATATTATTGCTAATATTCTTTCCAGGCATGGTATTCCAACTGTAAGGATGGATATAGACAAACTCAGTTACCTAAAAGACAAAATAAAAGGAAAAAAGTCTAAATATCGGCCTATGAAATTTTCTAAAATATTACGAGAAAATAATAATATTCTAAGTTCCATTGAACAGGGACAAAATGATTTTATTAGTATTATAAAGTTATTAAAATTCATTTTGCAAGATGAGGATAATAATTTAAATTTGAAATTAAATGGGTTGCGATTAGTGCCTTTAAAAAATGGTACTTTTGGCACTTTTGGAGAACGTGACTATTATATAGCGGAAAAAGACTGTCAAGGGTTATTCCCGAAGTCTGGTCCTTCTCATTTTATTTACGACTCAGATTATGAATTTATTGAAATTTTTAGGAACGAGCGCTTTTCTAATCTTCGCATTAAAAGACTTGATACCCAAGGCGTTCTTTATCTTCTGGAAGAGGAACTCCCAAATAAACAGGAGATGGAATGGAATCCTTCTTCAGGATCGATTCCTAATCGACAGTGGCTTGATGCTGTATTTGAAATCATGAAATTAGACACAGGATCTGAAATTGTGTTACCTAATTGTCCGTTGATCCCTGTTATTCGACCGAGTCACAAACTTGTTAAAATAGACTCGACAAATTCTTTATTAATCAATCCGAATGATAATGACCCTATGGCCTTTATAGTAGAGGTTCTTGCAAAATTGGGAATTTGTTTCACAGACATAAAATTCCCCAACAGGTGTCTGAAGCGGAGTATAAAAGCTTTTAATTATTCTAACGTTTTTAAATCTATAAAACAAGCATCACGGAATATTTCTATAGGAACGTTTTTTAGCGATGCAAAGTTGGATGATGCTGATTACAGGAAACTTAGAGAATATATTAAAAGCTTTATCAATGTTAATGCCAAAGGTTTGCTAATATCCTTTTTTATTTTGTACGATTCTTATTTTTATTCTCTTAAAACAAATTTTTATAACCATTCAAGGAAATGAAAAAATTTTAAACATCATTCGAGAACTTCCAATTTGGCCAATTCGTTCACCAATAAAACATAGATTCATTTCTGCAAATGATAAAGGAATATTACCGCCACATAATCTTCCATGTCCCTTACAGGATTCTGTCATCTTTGATGTGCAAGATGAATATTATGATGTGCTTATTTCACTTGGTGTAAAAAAGATTGAAGTATATGATTTTTTCAGGCAATATTACCATTATGAATCAGGTGAACCGCCAACGCAACAGGATGTAAAATTCCTTAAGAAAATCCTATCACTTAAGAATAAACGAATTGAGAGTTATCTTGCGAGTCGTGAAGCAATTCCTAATAGGAGTCTCAAATCATTTGTAAAGGCCAGTACTCTATATGATGCGGAAGTAGATTTATTTAATCAAATATTTGATGAAGATAAATTGCTTCCACTTGAATTACAAGATAGTAGTGCTTGTCGATCCGCTTTATTAGAAATGGGACTTAAACGAAACTTGAATGGAAGCGTATATCTCGAATGTGCTCTTGAAATTCAAAAGAAAATTAATGGTCCAAAAAAAGGTTATTTCAAAAATCTATTGAACCATTTTACTAGTTTTAATGACGAGATCAGACCACTCTCAATAAATTTGATAAGTCATCTGAACGGAAATTATAATAGCTTTAGTGAAAATGAACGGAAACAACTCTACGAAATAGATTTTGTTCCCTCTAAAAAAGATCTCCCGAGTCCTTATAATAAGACAGCAGTCCCTACTTCAGAATACGAATCGTTTAATTCGTTATGTTTTGTAAAGTATATAGATATATGTTGGACACAAACAAAATTTATTTATTCCGACATTGAACTGCCCTTCGATCTCCGCCCAGGTCTTAAAATGGTCATTAATCATTGGATTGAACTGTCTAAAGTTTTTCCTTCCGAAACATCAGGTTGGAAAGGCGATAGAATACATGAAATTATGAAAAAAATTTATCAAGTTGTGGATGATAATTTAAACCTTTTGGATGAATGTAAAATTAGAGAATTTGAACTAAAAGATACTAAGCTTTTCCTAAATGGTGATAATCCTTTTGATTCTAATTGCTGGATCCCTGGCAAAAAGCTTGTATTTGGTCTTCAAAATAATATAAATGACCGATTTGGTGTAAATGATCGTTTATTACCATTTAAGAAACTACTAATAGCTTTAGGTGCAAAAGAAGTCGACAATAATGTTAAAATGGACGAGATACCAATTAATTATTCACAAAGTGACCATTTAATTAAATATATGATCAAATGTCTGCAGAATCAGGACTCATATTATGATATTATATTCAAGATTGGGGATCACAATATTCGCGCAAATCGTTGTGTTCTATCAAGTATGCAATTAATAATTTTGATTAAATTTTATTATTTTCTTTTTATTCTAATAATTCTATGATTTTTCAGGTTTTGCAAAATATTTCGATTGGCATTTTTCAAAGGAACACAGAGATGAAATTACGATCGATGGAGTTCAACACAAAACTTATGAAGTACTCTTAAGATGGCTTTATGGAATGTCATATGAAGATGCTGTTATAAATGTTTTCTATGAAGGTTTTTCAGATTCTGGGCAACAATATCTAGATTTTATGCTTGAGCTTTTGAAAGTATCACATAAATTTAGTCCTTTAAATAATATAATTCAAAACAATATCATGCTAAAAAACATCATAAATGTAAGTAATGTGAAGAAAATAAGAAAATTTAGTCACGATTATAATGCGAAACAACTTAACAAAAGCTGTGAAGAATATATACGAAAGAATAAGAATATTATTGATACAGAGGGTTCATGTGATTAATTTTGTTATTACGCAATATATATTTTATTTATTATGAGGTAATCATATTTGTCAATAATGCTATAGTGGTACTTTACCCTTTAATAAAACCAATAATTATGAAATTCTTTATAAATATGAAGTAACTGTTGTGTATTTATGAAAAATGCATTTAGAACTTCCACAAGTACAGGTACAGACTTATAAAGTAAACTCTAACATTATGACACGTTAGATTATAAATACGCTAATTTATGGTGTTTTCAAATTGCTGTGATCAGCGAACGAATATATTATATATTATATATATTAAAAAAAAGACGAATATGCATGTTGGACAAATGCTTTATATCAGGCATTTGATGCCAATAGTATATCACATTTTAGTGTAATTTAGCACGATCGAGCAACATCAAATGTTGAATTGAAAAAAATCTTCTATATTTCAGTAATATCTATGGGATGTATAACAAGATTTTTTTTTTGAATAGATTATTTAAGCATAATTATTTATAGCGTAACTAGGAAATCAAAATCCATTAAACCTCTATAACTATTACATTGACTGCAGACTATTAACTGACCTAAAATTCGCAATTTTTATTTCGCTATCTAACAGACATTGCATAGATGTGCATTCAGTTTATTTAGAATTGAGTCCTTGCTGTGCTTCGTGCAATTAGGCAGATTGTTTTGCTTATATTCTTAAGATTTAATTATAGTTACCAGTTTTATCGTAAAAATTTATTGTATTGCTTAATACGGGAAATTATAATGGAACCAAATTATGATTTACTATAATATCTGATATCATGAGATTTTGATATTACGGAGCTTTTGATATAACAGAGCAAAGAAGGCCTCCGTTATTTCGAGAGTCACGTGACTAGTTACTAGCTTACGGTATTACCCTGTGGCTTTACCACAGGAGCTATTTTATACGTGAGTGATGCCAAATAATATTTTTATGTATTGATTTCTGATAGTTCTATTTAAAGTAGCAACTTTGAATAGGTGAACATTTCAGATGTAATCATGTAATTAAAATTCTATAATCCGATTGGTTTATTTGATTTTTATACATGATGTTTTAAAACACCATTTCTAGTCCTGTAGCAATTCCAATGTTCCGATTCAGAATGCATCGAAATCCTGGTCATCTGCCACCGACAACCCATGTAGATTATCATAGAATGGTGAACTTTTGTATTTTTATTTACTGTATTTATTTTTTTTTTTATAGGTTTAAATTAGAAAATAATATAATTTTTTAAAATCTTTTTTTTAAATACTGTAATTAATTTTCAGGAACAGGTCCTAGTAAAAATGAAACACCAGTACAAAATGCCAATGCTATAACAGAAGCCCATAAGCAAGCATCAAATTCAAAATAATTATATAATAATCCACCAATTAACAAACCAACTAATCTTCCCATAGCATTTGCCATATAATAAAATCCTACATTCATAGCAACCTTATCTTTGTGGCAATATGCTAATATAAGAAACGAATGAATTGAAGAATTTACAGCGAAAATAAATGCAAATATAAACAAACCAATTGATAAAAATATTATAATAAATAAGAAGTTTGTATAAGAATTAAAAATCTTAAAAATTATTGCTAAAATTAAAGTCATTAAAAATAGAAGTAATGTAAAAGGTATTAATATGCGACCATGTTTTACAGGATATATCTTAAGTGGCTTAAGAATTAATAAAGGTGTACTAGATTGTACTACTCCATAAAATATCACCCAACTTGCAATAAACGCGCCAACAGGAAGATATTGCCTAAAAATTAAATTTAAAAAAATTAAAAAAAAATTAAAAAAAAAAAACTATATCTTATACATATATAAATATAAATTTTACCATCCAATTGGTCCTCTTAAATAAAAAGGTAATGGCACCTAAAATTACAATGTAATTAAAAATATTTAAATACCGCGCTCATGCAAAATACCATCTTGATAGGCGTATACTTACTTCAAACCATAGATCCCGTGAGCTAAACAAAAACATTCTAGCAATTGACAGAATATTTACATCTCTTCCCTAAAATTAATATATAACCTTTTATTATTACGTATGATAGTTACTGTATTATTATTATATATTTACAGAAATTAAAGGATACCTTATTAAAAATCTTTCCAAAAGTTAATTTTTCTTTCGACTTACTAACGGCTAAATCACTCTCAACATAAGCAAAAGCAAAGGGGATAACCACCAGGTTCATAACCAATAAGATTGCTAAAGAAGGAATAAACCCGACAAAATAAAACAAAAAAGCACCCAAAAAGAATCCAGCACCTTTTACAGAATTTTTTGCGCCCGTAAGCCAGGCAACCAATTTGAATAATTGAGATTGATGATCATCATTGCTCTTAGTCACTAGTTTTGTTATAGATTTACCACCTAATTTGACTAAATCTTTTGCCATTCCACTGAATCCCTGTGCAATAATGACATATATATAAAAAATAATGCCTCGAGTGATCCAAGGCAGACCACATAACATTCCTATGCCGATAACTTGAGTAGCAAGACCTGAAATAAAACAGGTACGAAGTCCTAGACGCGAACCTAAAATACCACCGATCAGGTTAGTAACGACGCCTAGGAATTCATATGACGTAAGCATGATAGCTGTTTGTAATGCCTAGTAATAATTGATATTTTTTATTCAAATATAAGAAATCGGTAATTGGTGAATATTCGTAATTAAGGAGTAAGTACAGTACATACACCATAATGTTCATTATATAACTCAAACAGGACGATCATTCGAAGTCCTGAATCCGTAAGTGTGAAAAGTAAATATCCACTCGAGATCACATAAAAATTTCTCATTGATCTCACTTCATCACTATTCACATTTTGTGTATTTTCAGGAATCCTATTTTGTGAATCTAAAGATTCTGAAATATTTAGTTGAGTTTCAGCCTTTTCATTATGTTGTGAAGAAGGTTCCGATATTTCATTATCATTTCTTTTCGTAGCTAATTCCTGAATTATTATACTAGATTGTACTTTTGATTCATCCATCTTGTAGAGGATATTTTACAATTTAAACCTTAGATCTATTTATACGTTAGATACATCTCTCGTACAATACATGGATATGTATCACCAAAACAATGAGAAATTCATTTAACCAATTATAGCGTTTTTTTGAATTAAAAATTTGAATTAAAAATTCTAGACATTACAAATATGGTAACTTTAGAATTAAAAATACAAATAATCTACAGTGATGGAATGTAACAATTTCCTCTTATCGTTGCATTGTAACTAAGAAGCAGCTACAGTATTCTTTAGATTGTCTACATAGCAAAATTTATTTGCTAACTTAATGGTTTATTTTATTTATATACTTTATTTTAGAATATGCAACTTATTTTGTTAATACTGTATTACCTACTAATTTGTGACATGGCCATCCGGATTAAAAATTTTTAAAATATTTTAAAGGCTTTTGAATTATTACAAGGCTCAGATACAGTACCTGGTAAAAAATTTTACATGTTTAAAGTTCAAATAGTTCGTGTGTTAAAAGTAATAAATTATTATATACAGTACGAGTAGCGATGTGAATTTCTAATTATTAATTGTTAACATGAAATTATTAACTTAATAAATCATTAAAGTTATTAACAATTAATTGAATTATCCAATACGTATACATTGATACGTAAATTGTAATCAGCGATCCTGGTTATTCTACGTTACACTAAAGCATATAATAGGTCTTGTAAAAATATGTCAGTAGAATCTTCCACCACAGCTTTTAATTGTTGCGATCAATGATTTTATAGAAATCGACAAATTTTAAAGAATATTTTCTACGAAAATGTTCTATGCATATTGGATAATTATTTATTAAAAGCTTGGAATTATTGTTAACTTATTAACTTTTTTTTTTATTCGTTAACAATTCATGATTAATAATTTGAAATTCCCATCGCTAAGTACATACATATCAATATCATGGAATTTTTTGTTTAGTAAAACTAACTTTACTTACAAAGTTGTTTGACGTATCATATTTTACTTACCTTCAAATTTTGGTGCAATACCCAAATAACCTTTTATTAATAACTTTTTCATTATGCGTTTCAACGCAGTAAATTGATTTACTGCACCAAAATGTAGAACGAAAAAAAACTTATTTTAAAAAGATATGCAAAATTTGAAGGTAAGCAAAAGATAATATGTTGAACAATTTTACTTAGTAAGCTAATTTTACTTCATAAATAAAGAAAAATCGCTGAAGATAATCGAAACGTATTATCTGTTATTACCATCATAAAATAAATAAATGTAGTCTTCTAAGTAACATCACGTAGTTTAAATAAAGTACCGATTTTTTATATATAGAAGTAAGGAGGGTTTAGAACTGCATTAAATTAAATAAAAAGTTAAGGATGTAAAGATTTTTCAGAAACTTTTATTAATGAAAACTGTTGATTTCGTCATAATACCCACATTTACCTTATATGATCGATGTCTGGTTTCCATTGGCATTACCCATTTATTTTCTATTATTTAACACGTAAGGCTGGGATGTTAGAATTAGATAGATGCTGTGAACAATTAAACAAGGCAGGTGTATTTATCACGTAAAACTAAATTATGAAATAAACAACCAAAACCATAATGTTTCAGTCACATGAGTTTCGTCACCCATCTATAATATCGATCACAGCAAATAAATTAATTTCGGATCATAGCGAAACAGATAATAAGAGCAGTAGTACTAGACACGAATGGACATGTCCCTTATTTTTTTTATTTCACTTTTCCGGTGCAACTTTTATAACCTATCATAGTAAAATACGATATAAGATGCTTTAGTTGTGTTTATTAAATGGAAACAATATGGCGCAGTAAAATTCACCCATTAGTCCGTTTTTACACATCAATTAGAAGGTTAGAAGCTTATGTAGCATGTGATTTTGAATTTTTTTTTAATTTTCACGAAAAGAGCAGTACTGCAAAAACAATCGATATACTGACATCAAACCAAATGATTATAACTGATAACAATTTCATATATATCTTTCTAATTCAATTATTAAAGTTGTCTCGAGAAGAATTTTACTTTTAAAAGAAAACTTAGTTATTCCAAAAGGTACTTCTGCCTCGACTTTGGATTGATAATATAAAAAATTCAGATATGCACGTGTGTGAAGCGCACTTAAAAATTTTTGGTTTATTGCTGTTTTCAAAATGATTGGTACTAACAAAATTCTTTTAAGAATACTGTAAATGTACTTTCCTATTATGTTCTTTAAAAATTCAAAAGATCCAACATTATTTATAATAAGTTCAGATATGCCTTTCAGCATTTGCGAGTGGGATGATAAAGTGATAAAGCAGCACTTTCCCAGAAATGGAAGGTAATATCCATAAATTTCGATAAGCCCCACAATACGTATATAAATTTTTATGACATTTCAAATAACAGATACGTATAACGTCATCATTCTGAACTGCGAATTAGGAATCCAATCGCCTTTATTAGTTCGTTCGTTTGTTTTGTCAACACGAACCGGCCCAACGATTGGTCTATCCCAAAACAGTAATTATCATCAGACCTTGTCCACAAGATGCATAGCAGATATCGAGCAATGTCCACAGACGCGTCCAATTTTGTCTATTTTTTAGTCAAACCACCTTTACAATGTATTATTATTAAACAATATCTATTTACTTGAACAAACAAAATTCTGTATATACTTAGATCTAAATATTATGATTAAAGTGTATATATCTTAGAATCATTGCAATTAAAAAAATATATATACTTGTTCGTGTCTAATGTAATCCTATTCTTCATGAATCATATGACCTTTAGCCGCATCAGCCAGCCGACCATATCGGCAGGCCTGGCCGGCTAAGCCGTGGCTGCCTTTCAACACTACAATGCTAGACCGTTATATTAGTAAGATAATGAAAAAATCTACAGTATGTTGTGGAAGGGATTAGTAAACCGGCTCATTTAAGCTTCTGGATCTTAGTGGAAAGATTTTGGAGGTTACTATTTCTGAAGAGAGCAATACATGATGCGCTTTGTCAAAGATTAAACGAGAGTAGTGACGAGTGGTCCAATGTAAAAAATGAACAACTTGCTAGGTAATGATTATTACTTCGAAAGGAAAGCTATATGCGTGGAAAGTAAAAGAACGAATATTAGTTTAGAAAGAGAATCTCATTTAAAATTGAGGAAAATCAATGAAATAATTAACGTTTCTGTAGTCGTTTATTTATTGTTAATATTTAAAGAATATACAGATTTAAATTAAACAGCTCGATTAGCTGTTTGTTTTAAAAATGCGAAAAACAAATACTTTATTGCGCAACTACGCGATAGACGGAACATTCTTTACTATATTAATAAGAACGTTTTTTATTTTACTATATATATCGCAGCAATGAATTTCAGATGTTGTCAAGATTATGATCTTTTAGGCTTATTGTTGAAATTTGACTCAAAAAGCTTATAAATAATCAATTTTGGGGGGAAATTTCATGCCTGGATACAAACCAGCAGAAATTTTATATAAACCATTAGACATTTGGCAAAGTGACAGTGAAGATTTCGCATATTTAGTTCAATTTTAGATAGGCAAAATATGAAATAATTAAAAGCAATTTTAGCTTTTTTTTTACATCCTAAGTATCGAATGACTCATTTTAGAAATTAGATAAATACCTAATTTATTACTACAAGAGAACCTATTCGTATTCACGCGAATTTTATGCAATCGAATATGCTTTAAGAGCAGCTTTGCGCCCACCACTACATTTCTCGCTTCTTGAAAAATTTGATTGGACATATTTCATAATTTTCACATGATCTGCTTGAATTTTGTGGCGGTAAATCGGTACGTACGTACGTAATAGATTTTGTCGTTTACAATTTCGATGTTCAAACAAGACATAAAAACAATAACTCAAGGTAATCTAATATTCCTCATACTACCTGTGATAATTTGATAAGAGATATTTTTAATTATGTAATTAACAATTTACTTGTTAAAACTTATAATTATTATAAAAAAGACGCTGGTACATTTTATGATACAATATTTAACCACCCAAAAGAAAACATCGATAAAGAGATCAAATCATTTATTCGAGAATTTGAAGTATGCACACGATCATCATCCTACGATTATTAAGTATTTATCTCGCCTAATCATATTAAATATTTCAGTCAAATAGAAATAACCGAGAATATGGTAATCTCGAGAAATGCATAGTGTTAACTCAAGGTGCACCTGATAAACTTTCGAGCGGGACTTTTCTCTTCGATAAAAAGTTGAATGACGTTAAAGAGAAATGTGAGTTCTTTTAATAAAATATACATTTATGCAATATATCAAATTTAAACCTGAGCTTTTTTTTTTTTTTTAAGTGAATAATGCAAAGCCAATTTTTACGTCATTATTGGAAGAGTTGGAGACGTTAAAACAGGTGTGACACTATGAAAACTTCGCAATTGAGATTAAACGTCAATTATTTATTCTATTTATTTAGCGATTAAACGAGTTTTTCCTCTATGATCTATGTAGTCACGTCGTCTCCGGCAAGACCCATACCAGGAGGATCGCAAACAACTCCTAGATAATCAAAATCATGCAAAAAAAGAGTTTGACAAAGAATTTAGAGAACGTGAGCAAAAATTGATAAAGGAATATAGGATTATGATGGAAGAGGCTTTGAGAGGTGTTTACGATCCTTCCGTTAGCGTTACGTCTTCTAATATAACTTCTGAGAGTAGTAATAAAAATAATGATTGAACTCCTGAGAGGAGTAGTAAACATAATGATTGAACTCCTGATGGTAGTAATAAACATAATGATTGAATACTTTGGAGTAGTGATAAACACAATGATTGAATACTTTGGAGTAGTAATAAACACAATGATTGAAGTAGTAATAAACATAATGATTGTTATTTACTAACATGTTCTGAGAAATTTAAATATTAGAAACTTAAATTATGTCGAAATTAGTAAATTAACCTCTATTTATCATATAAATCCATAAAGATGCGTATAACAATAATACCAGTGTATGAAATTCAATTGCAAGTTCCTAAAGAACGTTTCAAATCATATGGTGGTTTTTTAATGTTCTCAATATAGAAAAGTAAAATTTGTTTAATATCAACGTTCTCAAATAAAGATCATACGTCCATAAAATTTAGAACATTGAATTTCGTACACGGGTATAGCAGTAATACTTTAAAACGCATTAATCTACATATTACTTCATTCTGACTAAAATAAACTTGTAAAAGTAAATAATCCCAACGAATAAACCAATTTTATGAACCACTCTGGTTGCTTACGGAACTCCCATTATTTTTAAAACAAATAATCTATTGCATATATGAATAAATATAAAGATTGTAATAAAATTTATACACTTCTCATTCTCAGTCTATGGTGTAGCAAATAAAAAAAAAATAGGGTTAAAATTTAATCAACAAATAGCTTTAATTCTTTAAAATTATTTAAATACCTATACGTCATTACTAGATCTACATTTTGCTTCCATATATGTGATTTTATAGTAGCCAATGTCATTGTAGGAGGCAATGTCTAAAAAAAAAAAAAAAAAACGGTATTTAGATAATCTCTTTAAAATAAAAGTATCAATGAGATTTCGTAAACAAACCTGATCTAAACAGACCAATTCCAACCACATCTCAGGTTTTATAGAACTCTTCGTTTTTTCTTCATCCTTCTCTATTAGAGTTTTCTCGGCTACAACTTCATTTTTTTCCCCTTCAGGTTGATCAAGCTCGAGTTTTTCTACTATATATGAAAGAATTTTTCGAGCTCTTAACATTCTATTAGCAGTTAACCGAGAATTCCTTATAAAGTTTGAAAGCAAATGGGTTCTTTGTTAAAATTTAAAAAACATATAATAGGAAAACGTGTAAATCATTGCATTACCCGTTTGGTAAATCTTCAAGTTGGGAGCCTTCGTGAGGTTTTAATATAAACCCTATTTTGACTGAATCCTTTAGCGCAATTTTATTCTTTCGTTTATAATTATTTAAATGATACAATTAATAATAATAAAATTATTAGTTATTGTACAGACAATAATAAATGTATAACATATACTTTAAGTAAAAATTCCAATAACCAAGGATGTGCTTTGTGTTCAATTAGTTCAACATCCTTGTCCATAGTTTCAACTGTTCCACGGTACGAATCAACGAAAGTTGATGCTTCCGGAGAAACTTCTGAGATTATAACAGTTGTATGAGGTGGTATTTGAATTTCGGGTGTTTCACTTATCGGTAACTGCACGAAAGGAGGCTGAACAAAAGGACGTATGTTACGTATTGAATGGATTTGGTCATGATGTATAGGGTGATAACGATTGGAATCACCAGTATGTTGCACTTGACCTTTCGATTTGGCGGGAGAATTAGCCTTTGTATAAACAGTAATTGAATTTAATGACTGGTTATTCTTTTAATAGACTTTCGGTAGACATAATTTACCTTTGATTCATCATCTTTTCGAATTTGTGCACTAGGCTCATCCTGTGATTGTGTGGAAGCAGCTGGTTTCAAATCAGTTTTTGCATCAGCGTGATTTTCTGACGACACATTCGTTCCACTTGATTCAGGTTTTGTTTCTGTGTTAGGTGTCTTTGATATTTTACTACGTCCAAAAGAGGGTTTAAAACGACCGAACAGAGAGCTTGAAGTTCCACTACTGCTTGATGTTTGATTAATAAGAGCTGGAGGTGGTGGCTTTATTACCTCGGAGGTTGGTAATTGTCCACCTAATGGTTCGGAGCCTGTCGAACCTGGTGGTGTCAAATTACCAGAAGCGCCAGTAGGACTGGTGGGCGAATTATGATGCGAACCAGAAAAATAGTCAGGTTGTTGAGATCCTGTAGTTGCAGGTGCAGTAAGTGGACCTGTTGTAAAATCGGCCAATGGTGTAGTCGGAGATTGTGGTAGTGCAGATGTACTCGGTGACAGAGAATTAACACTTTGTGTTGTTGCCACAGTAGGGGGCGCGGTGAATGCATTATTTACGATCAATTGTCCTGCCTGAATAGTAGCTGGTGGAAATGAAATATGTTGTAGCGGAAGTGACCGATCATCCTGTAATTCTCGCCTGTAATCATTAGGTTGATGCCTTTGCGGCAACAAGAGATTTTGTGTCGGAAACTCTTCATACATCTGTATCAAAGTCCTTGTAAAATTTGCAAACAGATTTCTTAATACCCATTTGCCGAGATTGACTAGTGATTTTGATGTAATTATTATTAACATGAAGGCGTTTAAATTAAATTGTTCATTTCACAAAACATACTTCTTTGATCATCGCGAATATCTGCACCCTCCGGTAAATCAAGTTCGTCCGCGTATGCTTCTGCATCAAAACAATTTTTTTCGTCAAGATGAACCGTTAAAGCCTTTGAACATAAAGAAAATTAAAATTTGTATCAAATTTCTCAAAAGAATTTATCAATTATAATAAGAGTTAAGAAAACATTTTGCTCACCCCGATACGTGTATCCACTTCACACCAAGTTGGTATATATTCGGTAGTATTAACTGTCTGAACAACTTCATTGAAGTCACGCTTGCCGAATGTTTTAACTCGAATACACTATAATATTATTATATATCATCAATTTCTTATTGTAATAGTGGTTTAAAATATAAAAGGCCGGATTATTTTTAGATTGCTTTTATATTTAAAATATTTTAATGTTATATAATATATATACCAAAATAATATCCCACAATGCAACTTCTCCAGAATTGTCAAGCGTAATAATATGCCGTCGATTATTTAATATAGTACATTTTACTAGACCATGCTGGCCTGTTTATATCATTTAAGAAGCATTAAAATCATTATATCCAAGACTGACACTTATTTTAGAAAGTACCTTTAATAACAAAGTCCGGCGAATCTCTTAAAGGGATCGGATCTTCGATATCTAAACTTTCCAATTTCTGATCATCAGTAGTGACCGAATACAATGTTGCAACTTCAGCATCCAAAGTCACACCATATGATACTCCAGCAGACGTGAGATTTATTATTGCAGATGACGGTATTGTGAGTAGTGGCGGAGATAATTGTGGAGATGTTGGTGATATAGAAGGTGAAGAAGATTGGGAAATCGCTTTGCGAATACGTCTGGGAGGAACATCTAGCTATAGAGCCAAATATATTCAGAATGCGCGTTTATGCAATGATCTAAATTATGATAGATAGATACATACCCATCGTTTTATACTAGAATCAGAAGTTGCCGTCCAGATATATTTATTATCAAGGGAGATAAGCTGCAATAAGAAAAATATATATTTATTTATTTATTCATTTTTATTTCTGAAATTAATGATTAGAATTCATATACTTCATAGCTTACCTTGACGACTCCAGACTCTTCTTTACACACAGCTACGCACTCACCATCTCGAATTTCTGCGCAACCACTATAATCAATTTTTGCAACTAATCCATCTTTACAGCCTGAATAAAATGATTCTAGCCTAGGATGATCCGAATAGAGAGACCATACGGAGTCTGAATGAACCGTGAAAGTATTTATGCATCTTTGGGCCTTTAATGACCATAATTTTATGGTAGTATCGGACGATCCTGATAATACCTAAAAATATTAAAGTTATATGAGCAACGTTGACGAAGAATTTTATATAAAATTGACCACTAACCAATTCACCATCATCGCTAACTAATATAGCTCTAATGTTATCGGTATGGCCCGTGAAACTGGTGATTTGTTTTGTTGTGCGTGGATCCCACAAACGGACAACCTATGAAAGGAATCACTAATTAACTTTATGCAGTTATTAGCAAACCAATACATAGAAAGCTTACCTTTTCCGGTGATCCTGAAGCAAGAACAGTTCCTATTGGATTACAAGCCAGTGCATACACTGACAGCTTTAGCGATGATTCTGCTATTGTCGCTTATTACAAACCAAATTAGATATAAATGTTAACGATAAAGTAATGATAAATCTAACATTTATATTTATTAATTACTATTTTTTACCTATCGGAGGTCGTTCATAGTCAATATTAATCGAAGAAATTCCAAAAGATGAAGGTCTACATTCTTTTATATCCCACATAATTATTTTTCTATCAAAACCGCCACTGGCGACCCAACCGGGACCAGGAGCATAAGCTAAAGTTTTTACATAATCAGTGTGACATCCGATGGTATGAGGAGTGTGACTGTTTGATTTATGAGGATGCCAGAGGTTTATTTTGCAGTCCGAAGAAGCAGAAATTACTGTGAACATGAACATAAATCCATAAACAAAAAAAAGGTCACTATTATTAACCATGACTACGACTATAAACAGTATCAGAATTTACTGGACAAATTAAATTTATTTGGCCATTTTGGTAATCGGCAGGCCGAAAAACATATGGTGGTGAGTCAACAAAGATCAAGCAAATTTTTTATAATAAAATTTTCTATAACTTTAATAATAACTTAACCAATTTAATAAAAAAAAATTTTTAAATAAATACTACAAACTTGTATAATTAATTTTTAAAAAAATTTTTATTAAGCTTGGTTAAATTTTTCTTAAGTTATCTTTGCTTAAAGGTTTTTAAAATATTTGCTTGGTTTCTATCGACTCAACTCCCTATAAAGTTGGCCGAATCACATTTTGGCCGGCCAAAATTTGAGGTGGGAGAAATTCCCAACACTGATTATAAAGTATAAACAAATTTCATACATGATTCATTGTTATGACAAAGTATTATGTCGTTAACCCAATCAGTATGGCTTTGGAAAGATTGACGAAACGTTGATGGTGGTTGCTGTTCAAAAATTAGATAATGTTTCAAGTCAATTTTAGAATTTTTCTATCAGATTAATTTGATAGATATTTACCGAAGAAAAATCAATTTCATCGTCGATCTCCCAATTTTTTCTGGGATGGATAAATTCTTGCCTACTACCCACATCATTAATTTCATTGAGGCTTTCGGTGCTTTTATGAATTGATCCATTAATATTCACATTTTTCTTATTTCGAAATGGTAAGTGCAAGTCCCAGGACGCTATTACACCATCTCGCCCAGCAGAATAAAGGATTCCCTCTGGTTTTCCTGTCTCTGGATTGGGTGTTGTTATGTCTAAGGCCAAAGAATTAATGCCTAAAAGATGACCATGGTCATCCTTATTGTGAGTAATAACATATGATACTCGACGTCGAGAAGCACGTCTCATTGAATAGTTGAAATTAAATACAAATATGTAGTATTATAAATGATTGTAATGTAATAAGAACGGATTGATCGCGTTTTAAATTATATAAATATAGCATTAAAAAAAAATATAAATCTGAAGACGAGGTATTGGTATGTTGTGCGTACTTTCTGCATTTATATCGATATTTAAATATTTCTGTGTAATGTGTGTAACATGTGTTACATGTGTTACATGTGTAACAGACGTAACGTTAACATGCAGATGAATAACAAATTTATTTTTTAGATAATTCAAGTTAATCAGATAAGTTATCATGCACTTTGAATATGCTAGATTTGTTCGTAAAACCGTTTTCACTTCCGTAGGTCATCAATTTCAACGTATCATATCACAAAAAAAGGATACTTTAAGCAGAGACAAAACAGTAAAAACATTTATGCGATTGAATGGCGGAAAGATTATCGCTGCAGTTACAATTGGAGGAAGTACTCTTGCCGTATTAATAAACTTATATACGAATTTTACTCAGTATGATATAATTTCTCCTGATAAATTTATTCCTTTAACTATAAATAAAATAACTCCAGTTAATCATAACACGAGTATTTTTCGTTTGAAATTTCCGAAACCGCTAAAAGAAAAATTGCCAATTACGTCTTGTTTTCATATTAAAGACGATTCAATACAAATCGTTCGCGAGTATACACCCATATCTCCAACAGACGAAAGAAATTACATTGAGTTTTTAATCAAAAGATATAATGATGGATACTTATCTCGGTATATTCATTCCTTAAAAGAAGGTAATATTGTGGAGGTGAGAGGTCCGATATTGACCTTTCCTTATACACCAAACATGAAAACACATATTGGGATGGTTAGGATTATTTTCATATGCTGTTTCTATTATTATCTTATTTTTTTCGAATCTCCTGATGAAATACCAAAATAATTATTTATAATTAGATCTGTGGTGGAACCGGGATAACTCCAATGTAAGAATTGCCAATTTTATTCATGATGATGATTGATTTTTTAAATTAAGTAAATATATTGACAACAGGTGTTGTCATTCAGGTATCAATTAATTAACCATATCCTGTGCAATCCTGATGATAAAACAAAAATATATATGATCTATGCAAATGTTACCAAACAAGATATTCTTCTTCTTCGAGAACTAGATCAATTATCTCAAGAACACCCCGATCAATTAAAAATCTTTTATACTCTGGATCAACCTCCTTACAATGAATTATGGACACAGGGTGTTGGTTATGTATCTCAAAATGCAATTAAAAATCTTATCCCTGGACCTCAAGAAGATGTGCTTATACTCGTTTGTGGACCAGAAGGGTAAACATTACAAATTATTCTACAGTATCTGCTACTATAATTTTTCTTTATTATTGATGATATAATACTTCAGGATGATTCGATATGTAAGCGGTGACAAGGCGAGAGATTTATCGCAAGGTCCTGTTGGTGGTATATTGAAAAACCTTGGGTATAAACAGCATCAAGTTTTTAAATTTTGAAATAAGTGTCGTTTTAGGTAAAAAAAAAAAAAAAAAAAATCTTATGTAATGCATAAATTTATATTTTTCTATCGTTGTAGATGCTATTCCAATAAAACAAAACAAAATAAAAATAAACTTATCTTTTTTTATTATAAATTTCACATGAGACCGCAATGATTTCTATAAAGACAGCCCTAATCTCTTAATTTATTTTTTCTCGGCTTGCTTTTGAAGCTGGATAAGATGCAGCCAGAGATAGTTCTATATCATTGCAATAGTTGATATAGAAACAGTTTTAGACTTGTATTTTATAATGAGTACCGCGATAGACTTTTCTCCATTAACATATAAATATCGTGACCTGCGTTTGTTCCTGTGGTTTATAAGTTATACTCACGTTAATAGTAGCACATAACAATGCCACCACTTTGACGCATTCGAGTCTTGAGAATAGATAGAATTAGAAGATATAGCAGCTCCAGTGATAAATTGCCACTAGACACTTCCGATTACTTGAGTGAGGTCCAGCAAGGTCCAGTAATGTTCTGCAATATTAGAATGTATATATGCCATGCATTTTCTTTCAAATGGTTTCGTGTAGTGAGGTAATGCCACTTTAAGTTGTGGTACCTAGCAGCACCTGGTTTGACGGCTTTTGTTAACTGAAAGGCATAGTCGATGAAAGGATGTATATAAATTAGTTGGGCCCACAAAAACCTTTGCACCATTTTAAAGTGGTGCTTATCCCGTTGCCTAGTCTTTTAAAGGCGTGTATTTCGCGTTCTGTGTTACAAGTAGTTTAATCTGAACTCATGGAGTGGAACCTCTGGAAAGAGCTATGCAACACCTATGGTGTCACTTGAGCAGGGTCCATGTTCCATAAATTGAGGAATGATAGAAATCTACGATAAGGTCAAATGTGAAGAGTTTTGGAGGTACCTCTAGTACGCTATGTATCTCGGTTAATCTTCTCTGTCTATACCGAAAGGGACTTTGTTTTGACCTTCCAGCTGGAAGCCTACTGGACAATCTGGCACGCTACCCACTTGGATAGTAATAGTAAAATCGATGTTTATATTGTATATACTAAGACCCATCAATAAAGGAAATGGTAGATTCCTGAAGTAAAGTATGGTTTGCTTGAATACAGTGTTGACTGTAGTCTATGACTTTGGAGTGCTAGTGTAGTCTTCAACTCCCATAGAGATGAAAGTGTCTATTTAGTGAAACGCGGGGAGGGAGTGATCACTCTTTGTCGATAGACAGCTACATTAAGCATGGAAAAAGCTACAGGTAGATTATATGGATAAGAATTTTGGTGTAAACTTCAAACTGGTTGGAAAATTAGGCTGACTACACCGAACTCGTCTGGTAAGCACAGACCGAGGTATAGCGCATGAAGTGGTCATCATGCTAGTTTTCGGTGTTTGTATGATAGGTATTGTTTATAATCGATGCGTCCCTGGATTAGGAAGCGTCTTCTCAGACGTCCAGGTTGGCTGGATGATTAATCAGTATTATATCACACTTAAGGAATCTGTAATTGCCTCTGTTGATTATGAATTGTGTTGCTCTGGAACGGAAGACTTGGTACACTTGAAGTAGTCCATTTGCCTAGAAATAGGGAAGGTTCTAGGAATGACAAAGTCTAAAGCCTAAAAGCAATGCCAACGGTGGATGCGACCGGTGTGGTATTTCAAGTGTGTGGGTCGTAGCGGGTAGGCTATATGGTCTTAATATGCACTTTTCCTGTATCACCTTTAAGATTAGCTTGAAGTTGAAAGAATTCACTTTTGGAATCGAAGAAACAGTTCGAACCAAGTGTATACCGATGCCTCCTACGATTAGCGCGAAGAGGTCAACGATAGGAGGAACATGGTAAGAAAGGCTAGTTTCGAAAGAATTCTAGTTACACCTGGCTCTGTCTATTGGTGCCAACAACACGGTGGTACGAACCATCGGGTGGGGACAACTTGTTACTTGATTATAAGCTTTGAAACCCACTGGTCGGTCCTGTTATCCGTTTCAACCACAACCAGGTCAGCTATGTTACAAACCAGTTGTTTGTGACTGTCTTTTGGAAGGCGAGAGACCTTCGCCAGATTTAGACTCTTTGGATGGGCACACTGTTTCGTGATGTTAAGATAGGTTTTGGGTAATCCACTTTCCTTATTGCAAAAATGCACTATTAGTAATTCGCAGGCAAATAGTGGCTATCTTTTCATGGACCATTATTGCTGCCTAATTGACTTGATAGTCCTTGCCTTTTTTGCTAGCTAATCTGTTACTAATGTTTACCAAATTAGACCATAAAAAAGGCTTTTTTTTTTCTATTTAAAACAATAAACTAATTTATTCCAATTTTCAGCTAACCTCTTTTTACTGTAAATCTATACTCTTCAAATAATATATTTCTCTCAAAATTGTTATACTTGAGCTTCGAACACTTTTTCAAATTCATACTCAAAATATTCTTGAATTATTACTCTTTTTTTGATATACATATTGATTTTTTAAAACAGATTACATTTTATTGATTATCGAAAATTAATTATACAAAATTCAAATATTTATTAACTTTATTAAATACTTATAAAAATATTACCAAACTTCCGTAAAACAGTAAATAAAAAAATAAAATAAAATAATAATAATAATAATAATACAGTAATAATAATAATAATAATAATAATAATAATAATAATAATAATAATAATAATAATAATCAAAAAACTCTTTTCGCTAATCCTTTGTACCAAAAACAGACAGAAAGAAAATTAACAAGTAGTGCAAAATCAAGCATAGATTACAGTACAAGCACTACTAAG
>CAJVPU010000114.1:0-23636 GCA_910591775.1 Dentiscutata heterogama | reverse complement strand
AACTTTGTTAAGAAAATTTTTTAAAATTATTAAAAAACTTTAGTATAATAAAAGTTTAAAGTTCTTGTATTGAAGTTATACAAAAATTATTTTAATTTTGTTATTTTTATATTTATAAAAGTTTAAAACTTTAATTAAAACTATTTTAGCAACTATTTAACCAAAATTGATAAAAAATTTTTATATATTTGAATTCTACAAATTTGTAAAATTTAAATAAAAAAAATGATTATTTAATCAAATTGTTGTTAAGATATCTTTAATAAAATTTTTAAGAAAATTTTAAAATATCTAAATCACTTACTATATATTTTTGAAAATAAGCTATCTTTTTTTGACAAAAAAGTTATACAAAAATTACGAAGATAGCTTATTTTTAGGTAAAATTTAAAAAAAATAATTTTATTAATTTTTTTATTAGCTATAAGTAGTTTCTATATATATCTATCAAAATTTTACTAAGTAAATCAATAAATATTACTTAATAAAAGTTGTTTAAAAGATAAAGATACACATATTTGAAATTTTTATACAAATCAGAGAACTTTTTATAAATATATTTTTGCTTTTTATATTTAAATATAAAATACAAAAATGTATTAATAAAAAGTTCTCTAATTTGTATAAAAATTTTAGAATATATGCATCTTTATTTTCCGAACAACTTTTATTAAGCGATATTTATCATTTTATTTAGTAAAATTTTGACAATTATATATAGAAACTACTTGTAGCTAATAAAAAAATTATAAGTATAGTTTATTTTCAAAACAATGATGTTTTTTATGTTTTTCCTCCAAAAGAAAAGGAAGTAGCTTCTTTTGAAAATAGCTTATTTTTGAAAACATATAGTAATAATAACTATGCCAACATTCATACTAGAACTTTAATCAAAGATATCTCAGTAACTACTTAACCAAAATTAACAAAATTTTTTTATTTGAATTTTATAAATTTGTAAGATTTAAATAAAAAAAAATTATTGATTTTGATTAAGTAATCGTCAAGATATTTTTAATTGAAGTTTAAAAAATTTTAAAATGTTGAATTATTATTATATAATGAAGCGAAAAAAAACCAAATTTGGGGTTCAAAAAATTCAGCCGTCTCCACCAGCCATCACGTTGTTTCATAATTGGAATTAACAATCAGAAACAATATTTATACTCATGTTGTCACAAAATGATTAATGATCAATGAAAAGTGTATCTCGATTTCATTACAATGACATGTATTAATGGGGCTTATCCGATCTAATTAATATAAAGTAGACAAGAGTTTAAAACTCGATATCAAATATTGAGTGACAGAGGATCGATCACATTGCGATCAACACCATATTTATACACAATTGTTTTTTTCTTTCTTTTTTTTCTTTTAAACAATTTATAATTCTTTAGATGATAATGCTGTAAATAATAATAATAATAATAATAGTAATAATAATGCCTAATGGGCTTATTGCGTTATCTTGCTTCTCAGAATTTAACTAAAGCCCCAAATTATTTCGAATAAAGAACAACTTAATTTTCTAAGTGCAACATTGCGTATCTAATTTTGGCAATTATTATAAACCTTTAAAATTTACTAAATTGGATGTATAAATTGCTATGCATAGATATATTTTTTTCCGGGATTCGTAACACCAATACTAATAACGAATCGGGACTTTACGCAGTAGCGTTGTCTTTAACATTTCAAGCTATGCAACATCATTGATAATATTTCTTTTACGTCTACATTAATAACTTTATGTCGAAATGCATTATTTGTCCTAATTATAAACCGGTTCTATTGTTCTTTTTTTCTTAAACAAAATGTAAATGGTTGTTATCTGGAGGTAACTGATTCTACAGGTATGCATTACGAAACTTTTAATTAGACTGTTTTACGAATGCATATATACATACTTTTTTTTCACGAATTCGCTAGATTATCATACAATCTTAATCATATTCACGTTCTTGAGTCTAAAACAAAATGACGAAAAAAATAGAAACCTGTTTATTGTGATCTTTAAGAGAAATATGCCATTTGCGAATCTTATATCTGTATACTTTTTATTCCCACGAAGTTAGATAATGCAGCTATTATGTAATACAGCCTCTTTTAAATCGAAAAATTTGAACCAGATCACCCTTTAAAATCTAATTCAATAATAGATTTAAAATTTTCTTTTTTATATAATATTTGTTTGATTTCACATTAAATTCTTGGGAAATTATTGAATTTTGTGTATCTAAGGACGAGATTGAGGTTTTCTTATTTGTTTTGTAAATATTTTACATTTCAATGATATTAAAGATCATCTGTAACGTGAGGATATTGTATCAATAAAGACATTCAAATTGGGTTATATTAACGTGAATCGTAAATTGATAATCTCAATGACAATATATGCATACGTCTTTTATAAAAAGGATACCAATTTGCTCTGCTCTGTTTCCCACTCCACTGTTGACTTTTATAAAAAAGCAATTTACTCTATAAAATGTCACACCACGCTGTTCAAGATCTTCTTAGCAGATTTTTATCTGTCCCGAGGAATTTCAGGCATGTGCAAGGTTTGTAATAATTTCATACAATGATATTTAGCCAATGCTTAAAAATTGCTGATTAATTTTATCTTTTTAAACAGATCAACGAGGAAACCACTTTGGATTCTCCCCATTCGATAGCGATCAGCTAAGACAAGCCCAAATTTTGAGTGACAACTATTTTCGTATCTCGAGAGAGAATGTTTCCAACGATCCAGTAGGAAAAGTAATGGCTCAAGCGCAACAAGACGCTGAGCAATATGATCCGGAATTAGTTCGTTACGCTCTTATGGTTTGGATTGTCCATGATCCTGAGGCTCGCAAAAGAAACCTTAAAATTCCACCATTAGGTCAACGTGCTCCTCATATTGCTGTACCTAAACTAGTAAATGCCGCTATTGGTGCTCCAACATCAACAATAGCAGATCCTCCATTGACCAATTTAGATTGGTGGAGAGAAGATCCTCAATTAAACGAACATCATGAACATTGGCATATCGTATTCCCTGCTTTTCCCGTTAATGGTGTAAGCAAGGATCGTGAAGGAGAAAACTTTGCATTTATGCACAGACAGATGTTAGCTAGGTAAATACTATATTCTCATCATTCTCATCACTTTATCATTTATAAAATCTATTAGTTAAATCATTACCAAATTTATCTTTTATAATAGATATGATGCTGAACGCATTGCAGTCGGTCTTCAGCCAGTTAAAGCATTATCCGACTTTTCTGAGCGTATCCCTGAAGCATATAACCCCGACTCTGATTTAGTATATGATCCAAATAACGCTCCAAATGCTACTAACGTACATTTTACACCTCGTTCCGTTGGAAGACAACTTACAGATTTGGGTATTTAAAATTACTATATTTGTATATAATAATTTCTATAGTAGAGATGGGCAAAGTAATTTTATATTTAATAATTACTTATAATTTATACTTTAATTAATATTAAGTAATTATTATATTATTAAATAATATATATAACCATATAATAAGGATATGAAGTTACAGTTAATATAAAATAAATTATAGCAATAGGTTTTATGATATATTTATTTGATCACTTTGAATATTAGATAAATTATAGCAATAGGTTTTATAATATATTTATTTGATTATTTTGAGTAGTAAATAAATTATAGTAAGAAGTTTTATGATGTATTTATTTAATAATTTTAAAACTAGTTTGTTTTTATATAAAATAAATAAAAAAAGTTAATTATTTGTTTTTTTTTGTATAATGTCAAATTGGCCTTTACCAAGTTCAGAAATTTAATATTTGCTTTATACATTTCTAGCTAAAAGTGTTAATTATCTGATTGGCCCTCTTTGGCAAGCATTTTTTCTAGTTTTAACCAATAAAAAATTTAAAACATGTTGTATTTTTTGCAAACTTAATAGATCTATATTAGACACTGTGGCTATAATGAGTTTATATATTAAAAAATGTTCAAAAATTTGTTTGGAAGTTCAAAAATATTCTTTTGATACTAACTATATTTAGCAACAAAAAATAGTAATAAATCTAACTATTATACAATTAAATATTTTATTAGATAAATCAATTACACTTTCTATATTAGTCTTAAATTATTTAATTGTTTCTACTAAAGCAAACAATAATTATTTTACACACTTACAAATTTTGATATATATATATAAATCTAATAAGTTATTATTGATAAATATAATAGAAGTTGGTGCATCTCTTTTATTTATAGATTCAAAAAAATTTAAACAATTTGTTTACTTAATTAATACAAATTATCATGTTCTAGCAAAATAACAACTTTCAAAAAATATTCTTAATAATGTTTACAAAATAGTTTAAATATTAATTTAGCAATTTATTTGCAAATCTAATTAGATTTCTATTGCAACTGATGGATAGACAAATTTTTGTCAAGATTATATTATAAACTTTATAGCTATTGGTAAAAATTGAAGAGTTAAACTTGTTAGAATTAAAGATACTTATAGAGAAAGTCAAACCTTAATTGTTATTTTGAAGATACTTTAATACAAATTGGTATTAAAAAAATTAATACAATTATTACTGATAGAGCTGCCAATTATTATATTAAATAAAATTGCTTATTTATAATTTTGCTATCATATAGTTAGCTAATAGTATAGTAGTATTATTCTTAATGCTAGCATAGTTCTGGCCTATTCTGACCCTAAAATTTTTGGCCATTTTGCTAAAATTTTGTTGCATGACTAATTTATTCTTTTTAAGTATCTACCAGCTATCTTAATAAATTTACTAACTGATTTGATTGATTGAAAGAATCAACTGTAAATATCATTTTGGTTAAAAAATCTTGGAGCCATAACTACCAAATTTAGTGCTGTATTAGTATATTTCAATATCATTTTAACATTAAGTTGCATTGCTAAATATGGTGTATAGCCAAATATAGACCTTGTTGCAACAATAAGTTCTTGGTAAATTGTTAAGAGGACAGATGCTAAAGACAAAGTTTTAAGTACAAAAGCCAAATTTTTAAATAACTAAATAATTACTTATTTTTCTTGTAGCTATATAAAATCAATTAAATTACAATCTTTATTTTTAATGACCTTAACATTTGGGCATAACTTTATTACTAACTGATTATATTAGAAGAGGTGCTTGAGGATAGTGGAATATGTGAGACAATATTATATTTGTTAAAATTCAAAATTTATAGTGACAATTGCATTTAAAATTGTGATCAAAGTTTAATAAGTGATTAGAAGAAGAAAAGACATTATTAGTATAGGTTGATTTAATAGTGAATAAAAACCGTAAAAAAATCATACATACCTGAGTCAATAAAACAAAAAAGTATTGAAAACAGGAATTGATAGGTGTTATTAATTAAAAAAATGATCAAGATTGTTATAGAGAATAATTTGAAAAATTTATGGATCATATTTGTATTTTGGATGTTAGAAGGTAAGCTATTTTTAGTTCATATTGGATTCAAAATGAACTAATTTAAAGAATAATAAATATTGAGTTATAAAGTACAGAAAGTCAAACTAATGACAACAATAATAAGACATACCTCAAAGAAATGTGCTACAAATGAGCTAATAAAAATATTTGTTAAAATTTGATGAATTTAATGATGTGATTTATTGACAAATCATAGGTTGCTAGATAACAAGGTAAAGATCACCTGGTAAATATAAGGATATAGTTATTGAAAAACAAATTATAATAGCAAAGTAATATGATTAGAAGATCTATTTAATAGTACATATAAAAGTTTAGTAGAAAATGAATTTAGTAAAGACATGTGTGTAAGAAAAAAACTGAAAGAAATGAAAAAGATAGGTATCTGTAAAGTCATAGTGTAAGGTCTAAAAACAATGAATAATAAAAGAAATATAAGATATAAGGTTTGTAAAAACGATAGATGATAAAAAGAAATCTGACATTAATTCATTATAATGAACTAGAAAAATTCAAAAAAGTCATATGGATAAGGTAACAATTTTATTTTATTTGTAATATATAAAGATTTAATTTTTTTATCTTAATAAAGCTTTCAAAAATCTTAATCTCTAAACAAATAATCAACAAGTCATTGCTACAGCATCTTGTTTATGCAAATTGGTCTTGTTATTTTTGCTGTAGTAATTTAATGTATTACATATATGCTTTTTAATAAATATATAGCCACTTACATAAATATTTAAACAAATTCTAATAAAGTAAATGATAAATGTTAATTGCAGATTTGATGAATAAGTTCTTAGATGCAGAACACCAAAACTGATCAACTGCTAAATAATTAGCTAGTATGTTAAATCTATTTTTAACAAATAAAGAAACCAAATTATCTAAGCAAGTTAAAATTATTAAAAGACATGTTATTATTATTGAAATAAATAATATTAAAGACAATAATAAAAGAAATAACTAGTGTAATACATAAAATAAAAATTAAAATATATAGAGACCAAATTTTTCTTATAAACTTTACAAAAAGACTAAATTGCTTATTAATAGTAATCATCTGATTTGACTTCATAAAAATATTATTTATTGATCATCTGATTTGACTTTATAAAAATGTAATTAAATTATGTTGTTAAAAATTCACTTATTAAATTTAAAGAAAATATTAAGACTTGATGTCCTACTAAGAAAAATACTTGGTAGAACTATAAATAAAATTTCTAAATAATAGGTTTAATAGGTCTAACATACAATATATTACCTTTTCAAGGCTCAGAGTAATAATTAATTTATACAAATCTCAAAATTCACAATATATTTTCTATATTTGTAATAATTAATTAATATATTGTCATTATGTAATAATGATAATTACATATGTAATAGCATAGTAAAATTATGATAAAAGAAGAAAATTTAATTTAAAAGTTTAACTTTTTTTTTTATTCAAAATCAAAATAAAGAGATGCAAACTTGTCAAAATAAAATTAATAGCAAAAGTAATAATATTAATCAAAAATAGCAAGAGAAAGACACAATTTTATAAAGTTAATTAAATTTTTATCTAATTATAATTTTAGAATTTAAAATGGCTAGAACATGAAAGTTGTTAAGAAAAAAAATGATAATAAGAGATGAACTTGCCTTTGTAATTAAGATATTCTTTGCTACATTATGTATTTATTATTTTATATAATTGTTAGCTTCTTTAAAATTAATTGAAACAAATAATTCAGTTAAAGGTCATGAGTTACAAGTTACGAATATAAAAGTTATAGTGAATAAAAGGAAAAGAGGTTCAAATTGTACTAATGTAAAAAAGAGAACAAATTATGAAGAATCTAGCTTGATTAATAGTAATAAATATCCTTTAAGATCAATTGAAACAAATAATTCAGTTGAAGATCATAAGCTACAAGTGATAAATATAGATGTTATATCGAATAATAGAAAAAAATCTTTGAATCATACTAAAGCAAAAGAGAAAATAGAAATTGAACCTAGTTTAATCGATAGTGATGATAGTATAATTTTATTTATATTTTTTACAATATGTAAATAATATTAACTTATTATATAATTTAGAAATAATTTGATCAAGTTCTTTATCTTCTTTAATTAGAGACAATTTGTCTTCTAAAAATAGTGCACAACAAAGAAAACAAGTATCAAATGCTTCATTCTTATTCTTAATAATTAAAAACACTTTATCTTATAAACAACAGTCATTTTCATCTAAAGCTTCGCCATCTTTTTTGGTCAGAAGTGACTCTTCTGAAAGTATATATAGTGAATGATTACTATCACCCAACATCTCCTTATCTCCTTTAATCAATAATTTTTTCAAAGATACTAATAACCAATGTTTATTAATATCAAATGACACTAATATCTCCTCAACTTCTTTAATTAGACCTTTCAAGAATAATTTGAAGATTTGCTATATCTTGTACAGCATCCCAATCTCATTAAGTTAATATTGAATATGATAAAGGCAGGTAGCCAAGGTTCTACAGATGTCCAAGAAAAAGCTGACAAGTTTAATATATTACTAGAAAAAGTAGATTTTAATCTATAATTTGAGTAATATTTTGGTGGTTCAAATATTTAATATTTTATTAAAATAGGATCTTGGGACTCTTCAGATACATTTTAAAGACCTGTTTTTTTGTATCTGTACTATAAACAAGCATATTATTGATGCATTAGTTAGATCTTTATTTAAAATATTCAAACAAATGCATTAGAATATACTACATTGCAGCGATGAGCTTTTGCTTGCTTCTGGAATTATAATGTATCTTTAAGAAAGGAACTTAGAAATTTAGTTCCTAAATTCATAAAGAAATATAAGTAAGTTTTTTATAGATAATTAATGTTTATTTAAATAAAATAAAAAGAAAATTAAATAATATTTTTTAAATTAACTAAGTTGAAACTACCTGAAATGAAGCAACTTTCTGAATATATTACAAAAAACAATTGGCAAGCCTCTTTAAAACACTATATAGATATTTTAGATTTAGAGAAGATATTCAGAAAGCAGCCCAAAAATGTTGCCAAATTTACCAAGTTCATATGAATAGCTTTTAACCTCTTTGTTCAAGAAAATTTTTTGAATAAAGATATAATTAATGAAGTCAAAGATTTTAATTTTATAATAGTTAATATGATTATATTTACAGCTGATGAAAATGAATCCTTATAGCAATTAGATTTTGGGTCACTTCTAAAGTTTGACTAGTCTATATTTCAATAAAACAATAAAATGAAATATTAATATTGCTTAAGATAATATGGTAAATGTAGCTAATATCACTTAATATTTAATATATATATATATATAAAAGAAAATATTAGTTTAATTACTAGTCATCTTTTAAATCTGTTGCTTTGAGAAAGAGTATTATTTAATTACTAGTTATTATTTAATAAATTGTACTGCTTTGAAATATATACAAATTATTATTAGTAATTACTATATTCCTGCATAGTAAATGTCAATATCACATTTCTTGTAAATAGTCATTCCTTTTTAATTTTGGTAAAATATTTAAATGATCATTTTTAGTAATAACTATAATAGATTAATATAAAATCAGATTAAAATGAAATATTGTGCAATGTAAAAAATAAATTAACCACCAAAAAATAAAAATTGTCACATTTTTTACAGGTAGTAGTTAGGATTAGAGATTAGTTTTAAAGTAGATTTTACAATAAACAAGTATAAGCAGGTTTTGGATAATTAAATAAAAACACTTTAATCTAATTTTATTATGGCCTGCGACAATAACTTTCAATTCAAATATATAACATGAACTTTATAATAATCAATCATATAATAAATATAATATATTACTATCCTATTATTTTAAATTACATTCTTATAAATATTTAATCCTTAATGAATTGTGGATATACTTATGTTGTAAAAGAGCTCCTGGACTATTTATTAGTGTTATTATTATTAAACACTTAGTAGTAAATAGTTAGTTATCATAAATAGTATATATTATATATTTTTAATATTAATGGTAAGCTCATGCTTTTATCTTTATTAGATTTAACAAAAACTTCTAACATAGTCGAAAAAGGTTTTATATTTTAAACTAAAAAAAAGAACTCAGACATATTTCTAAGTAAACCTAAATACTTATCTGTGACCTAAACCTACCAGAGTGGCCAAGGCTTATCTAGATTGAGAATAAGTAAGAATAAAAGAGGGTGAGAAGAGAATTTAATCCAGTTGAGATACCAAATCTCTAATTTAGAGAGTAGACTAGATATAGATGTATTAGAGGAATTTTTAGAAAAAACTATTGAACTTGAAGAAGATATAGTAGAATCAATAGGAGTGATATTGTTATTATTACTAGGAGCAAGGTTAGATTGTGATCTTGAAGTGCAGTAAGGAATTCAGATATTTGTATAGATTTATTAGTTAAAATAAAGAAGAAATTGAATAGTTAGAGAACAGGTGAATAGGGTTCCTCAAAGTCAAATCGAATTAAATATTTTGTTAATTTGAATTTGATTTGATTTGAAATTTCTGTATTTGAATTTGATTTAATCGAATCAAATTCAAATCAAATCAAATTTATTTGTAATTTTTATTAAGTATTTTCAAATCGAATCAAATATTTTGTCAATTTGAATTTGATTTGATTTGAAATTTCTGTATTTGAATTTGATTTGAGATCAAATATTTGATCAAATCAAATCAAATCAAATCGAATTGCGGAACCCTACAGGTGAAGTTGTAGAATAGGTATGGTCTTATACAGTATTGATAATATTGACTAGTACAAAGCTAGTAATTGTAGAAAACAGTAGTTAAATGTATGGGTTTGAAGACTGTTAAGGTTTTTGATTTGACTAAAGAGATGTTAAATTTGGGTATGAGAGATTTGAAGTTTACTAGGAGTTATGATGTGTTGTGAGATGTATTAAGAAGTTTAGTATTAGATTAGATGAGAGGCAAAATACCCAATGGAGTGCATCAGTATGTTGTTAGCATATATAGCAGGAGTTAGGGTAAGAAAGGTATCTTTTATGAAGAATATGTGGAGATAGAAGGTCATCAAGTAATAATTTAACTCTGAATGTTTTGAGTATTGATGATTAGAAGCTATGTGCAAAGTTTGTGACTTTTTGATTATTGTT
The DNA here is from genome assembly GCA_910591775.1 of Dentiscutata heterogama. Classification (NCBI taxonomy): domain Eukaryota; kingdom Fungi; phylum Glomeromycota; class Glomeromycetes; order Diversisporales; family Gigasporaceae; genus Dentiscutata; species Dentiscutata heterogama. The sequence goes on along the minus strand of CAJVPU010000114.1, from coordinate 12,971 downwards.
AAGATATAGCCAGGTGGCATTTCAATAGATGTCCTTTGAGAGAAAGGACCATTGTTGAAAGCAATATTAGGAGGACTATCATACAAAAATATTTGCATTACAGATAGTTTAGATGCTGCGGTGAACTGGGAGTTTAGAAGAAAGCTATAACAAAAAGAGACAAATTAAATATTGTATATATTGCCAGAGTTAAGAGTAAGAATCAGTGCATTGTGATGGTTGCAAGCTAATTCATTAGCTTTGTTATTGAGTTCATTGTTTTGATGTACAGACACTTTGTGAAAGATAATTGAGAGATTAAGTAAAGAGCAAAAGTTTAAAAATGTGTTCCAGGTAGACCAGTAAGAGGTGTTTGAAAAGTTTGCTACAGAAGTAGAATTTAAAAAACTATTATATTTTGAAATTACAGATTGAGAGTCAGTGTAAATGTGAATTGTAGAGTTTCGGTGGACTGTGCTAATAGCTAACAGAATTGTAAGAAGTTTAGCCTTAAAGAAGCAAGGCCAAAGTTCTATTTGGGCTTAAAAAGTATGTTGTATTGTGTGATTGTTAGTTTGTAGCAAACTAATACCCATAAAGAATTGAGAGTTGCCTATATTTGTGACAGAACTATCAGTATAAAAGGTGAGATTATTTAAGTTACTATTTTGAGTAGCAATATACAGTAATAAGTCAAGAGCGGGACTAGGTTAAAAGATTAGCAAAGTTTGAATAGTTGAGATATTAAGATTTGGTAAGAAAGAGGGGGGGCTAGGGTTTGAAAGTATAATTAAGTGTAGGAGGTCCAGGTAATTTTATGAAAGTTGAGTGTTTTGTCAGGATTTGGACTACTGAAAAATTTAATAGCCAGGCTAGTGGGAATAAAAATAGTGCACTTGTTGGCAATGATATTAGAGTTTAGAGGACAGTTTGAATATAAGGTTGTGATTATAGAGGGCAGGGAATAGGGTGGGAGTGAATAACTTGTGATATTATATTGCCAGTGATTTATTAAAGCATAATCAGAATTGTTAGATTGGTGACAAGCTTTGCCAATAATAATTTGGTTATTAAGAAGAGTGATGAGCCATGGCTTGGGTGTTTGTAAAAGTAGCCAGTATTATAACTATAATAGTTAGAAGTAGGTAGACAAGATAATATGGGCAGAGGTAGTAATTGTTTGACTTTCAAGAAAGGTGAACCAGAGAGAAGTTCTTCCTTTTGGAATTTTGTTAAGTCTGGGTGAAATATATATCCAGCCGAGAAGACAAGAGTTGTCAGAAATAGTAAGTTGGTCAAGGAAAAATAAGTGATGATAACGAAGTTGCTTTTTGAAAATAGGATATTTGGGGTACAAAGCAAGAATTAATTTAAGAAATATTAAACTTTTTTGAAGAGTAAAAGGTATTGGAAGATGTGGATTAGAGTTGATAGAGTAATTAATAAATTTGAAGAGTTGTATAATTTTAAAACTTGTAGAATGTTTGTTGGGTCCATCAATAATAGGGTTTGGATGTGATAGTATGCTAATAGATGACCAGAGATTGTTTTGAAGTTGTTGAACTCTAATTTGAGTAGATATCTCAAGTAGGTCTTTATTGTTTAGCCATTTAAGAAAGTTGGGGATGTGGTGCTAGAGTTGGATATCCCAGATGTTTTTAATATTATAGATATAGGGATGTAGAAAAGTGCTGTAGGTATTGTATGGCTAAGTTTGGCTTTATGCATAATAAGGCCAATATGTTGTAAGGATCTTGTTGCAGAGAGACTGACTAAGTATGATATTCTGAAGTCAATATTCAATAGAGAGGATGATAACATGTTGATAATGTACCGAGCTTGAGTATCAGTAATTTGTTTAATATTGGCGATTTGAATGAGATGTGAAGATTCTGATAGTATAAGCTGAGATTGTTTAGATTGTTTATTATTTAGGGTGATCTAACATCCAAGAAATTTAAATGGCTAATGTGGTGAACAGACAGGTAAAGCTTGATTGTTAATAGTAATCAAGCTAGAATTAGAAGATTTGGAGTTGGTTGAGAGGATAGATTTAGATGTGTTAACTTGGATATTTGCTATTGAGTAGAAGGATTCTGCAATAGATATGATATTGGATAGTTCTTCTTGAAATGAAGCAACCCAAAGAGTGTCATCTATATAAGCTAGAACAGAGTAGTTAATATTGGTAGAGTTAGTAGTAAAGTATTTAAAATTAGTAAACCAGAAAACCTTGGATATATATCCAAGAAAAAATGTGTGTATATAGGATATAAGAGAGTTATACACATTACTCTGGTTATATTGACATCTGGATATAACGACATCATAGTAAAATCTGTCTATACTGACAATTTTTTTAAAAAATTTAATATAAAATGTCGGTATAACTCACTGTATCGACATTTTGACTTTTTTTACTAATGACTCAAAAATGTCAATATAACCAGAGTGATGTGTAGTAGATATGCCAGAGGAGAGGGGTGATTGTTTCACCTTGGTCAATACTATTAAGAACCCAGTATGATGATATTAAACCAAAATTAGTAATAACCTCATTTTGGCGATCTGTTAGAAGATTAGTAAGGATATTGATAATAGTAAAAGAGAGAGCAAGTTGAGAAAGTGATAGTGTAAAGTTAACAGAGTCATAGGCCTTACTTATATCCTGAGAAAGGACACATATATCTTGATAGTTAATATTTGAATCTTCAATTAAGTTGTATAAGAATGTGAATTGAGGTTGATGTACTGTTACCTGGTAGGGCAACATAGTTATAAGGAGATAATATGGGATATTGCATAAAGTCTTTACTAAGTTTATTTGTAATAATTTTGGTATAAATTTTGCAAGTGTGTTTAATAAAGATAATTGGGCATGTAAGATTAAGGTTGCTATCAAAGGCATTATTTAGAGATCCAATCTGGATAAATCTATCATCCATTTATCCAAATCTGAATTTATCCAGATCTATTTACTATTAATATCCAGATAATCTGACAAATATTCAGATAATTATCCAAATAACAATAATAAAATGGATATCGGAATAAATTCAGTTCTGGATATCCAATAGATAAATGGATAAACAGATAATAGATAGGAACTTTAGTATTATTTTTGGAAATAGGAAAAATTCTTCACTGTTTCCATTGTTTTGGTATATAGTTATGGGTTAAACAGCAGTTGAAGAGGGCAGTAAGTGTAAGAATACAAGAGTGGTTAAGGTGTTTGATCATTTCATAACTGATACTAGTAGGACCACATACTTTATTGTTGCACAATTGGGAAATAGTTTGCAGAGTTTCTTTAGGAGTAATGGGCTGGTAAGTGAGGTATACCAGTCGGGTTAATGTATGAGAGAGGTAAGTATTATTAATACTAGAAGTTGTCAAAAAGAAGTTGGTTGATAGGTCTGAAGGCTTTCTAGTTAAAAAGGTGAGATTGTATATATTGTTTAATTTGGGCAGGTTCAGTAATAAGTTAGTTTGGTAATTTGATATTGGTAAAGTGAATAGGAGGTTTGTATCATTTTAATATACTATTAATAGATTGTTTAGACTTAGTGAATAGAGTTTCGCATCTTTTCTCTAATGCCTCGTTAATTTGATATCTAAGTCGAAGGGAATATTCAATATGGTATGCTTGAAATATTTGTTTCCAATTATCATATACATGTTGTAACCATGTGTGTAATAATGAGTTGTCCAAGGAATTGAAAGTTTGAAGGTTGCTATAAGCGTAGGAGTTGATAGTAAGAATATAGAAGTTGATTTGGGTAGCTACTTGTTGGATGAGTTGGAGATAATAATTTTAATTAAGTGTCTAGTTTTTTAAGGTCAATATGTAGAGCAGTACACTGTGGGCTATACTTGTGATTATAACTACACTTGCAAGTTAGTTTGTTGAGGAGTGTTTGAATAGCAGAATGCAGGATACAGTATTGTATTTTATGCTATGTAGTGTCAATACTCTCAGATGTATAAATGTGTAAAAGAACATGTTGCTAGGTAAAGAGGTTGCAGATGAGTTAGAGAATTGGGACCATTGGTCCAGTGAGGTTGATTTGTAGTCAAAAATTTTGCAGCTAATATTAGTATGGAAGCGAGGAGGTTTGCTAAAAGTATGAGGGAATGGCTAGGAAGATGTAAGAATAAGATGATCACTAAGGGTGCTAGTTTTGCTATTGTGGAGATGAAAGTTAAGAAGGAATTGTAAATTAAATGAATCTGTATAGATGTAGTCAATACGGCTAGAGTTGATATTGTTAGACCAGGTGTGATTAGAGTTATTAAGATGAGCACCAATGTCAAACATGCTTGAGCATTAGAGGAAATTAATGAGTTTGTAGATGAGCTGCTTGTATCATCATGAGTATTAAAGTCACCAAGAATAATAGGATGCAGATTTTGTTGTTTAGTTTGGAGTATCCAGTTGATGACAGTGTTTTGAGTAAAATTTTTCTTGGGAGTGTTGGTAAAAGAGAGATAAACAAATATAATACATAGTTTAATATTACTTTTAAAGAAAAGATCAAGTGCAAGGGCTCCTCCAGAGTGTGTATAGCAGCTATAAACATGAGGTTTTAGATAGTTCTGGATCATAATAGCAGTCTCTTTAATAGAACTTTCAGAGTTAGACCAGTAATAGATATAAAAGTTATTATTACAGAAAGAAGGATTGGTTTTATGAGAGATTTTAGTTTCAGTAAGAGAGGCAATAGAGATATTGTAGTTGATACAATAATCTTGCCAGATTTGACTTTTGGAGGCTACGTTAAAGCCTCTGATGTTGTGAGTTGCTATGGCAAAGTTAAGATGACTAGGGGGGTAAGAGGATGAATAAGCAATTTGTAATAGTTAAGATATTGTTGGGGAGTGAGTAGAATATGACTAGGTAAAATAGTGTTAGTGAGATTGAGATATCTCTTAAACTATCAGCAGTTAGCAGCTATATTTGGCTGCTAAAATGTTAAAATTATTGTTTCTGATCTATTTTTGTCAAAATTTAAAATATTTTAAAAAAATTTTATATATTAATATTTAAAAATAACACACACTCTCCCCTATAGATTCTCGTACCAATTTTTAAGCTAAAGAAAATATACAAAAACAACAACAAGTCCACTAGCTAGCAAGGTTCAAAGGCTTAAGCAAAAAGGAACAGCACAAGAATCTACCTAGAGGTGCTTAGAAACACATCTGGTCTAATTTTACGACAAGAGTGGTAGAGACCAAATAGACAACTTTCGTAAAGAAATTTTAGAAAAACAGAAGTTTTGGGGAATCGGTCTTGACCCTGTAATACAGATTACTGTAACAACAAACAAACACGTAATACATCAAGCTACCAAAAAAGTAAACAGCGTGACCGATCAACATCTGGCATTATACAAACAATAATCTTCATGTGTATTGATATCTCATATAGTATCACATAAAAAAACAGAAGAGTTTATAGAATCAGTGCAAAATGGCAAATTTAGAGGATTTCAGAGGCTTTTTCAAACAAACAGAGAGAGAAAGAAGTATTTTATATAACAAACAGCATGCAATAATACAATATAAGGATGTACACATAGCAGAGTACCTTGGCACAAATGATATTCACCTAATTGCAGTTGTATTCAATATAATCGAATACTTCAAATAGGCTAAAAGCAAAGAAGCTAGAGACCAGCCTCTATCTGAAGAGGAGAAGAAACTTCTTAGGCATAACACAGACATCAAAATGCGTCTAAATACATGCGTAAAGGGCAAAAATAGCCCAATAATGATAGATTTTTGCTACACTATTGCAAATAAGATAAGCAATATACTAGCTACAAATATAGGTGTTAACAATAGTGGTAACAATGTTGTAGCGGAAAACAAAAAAAACTCACGCAAAAGATTTCTTGAGAAACAAGAAAGCAATAGTGTTATAACGGAAAATAATGCCAAAGAAATAATGGCTGTCTTGTTAGAAAATGAGGTAGGCACGACAGACTATGGCCTAGAGATGCAGATTATCAAAAAGGTATCAGAGAGAAAAAGGAAATCAAAACAAAAAAAGATATAGCAAAAAACACAAAAGCTGAGAAGATATTTATAGTTCAGTATGTGCTCCAAGAGGGAGTTTTGCTGCATGACAGCATGTGAACGAACGATATTACTATTTCACAATATGAGACGTCCCAAAATACACAAGTGGAGCTGAGATCAAGCTATATCTTGAGCACTATGATACAACAAACATCATAGAATGGCAACAGGGCCAAAGAGGGAGAAGAGCATTCTATATAAGCACAGCATACAACACAAGAAAAGAAACCCACCCACTAAGTGGACAATAGTGGGTACAATTAGGCTAAGAAAAAATATATAGAATAACTCCTGGTAAATTCGATAAAGCTATGCTCGATGAAAGAGATAGATTTAGGTGCACTATCAACAAGGTGCCTAGAACAGCCTTAAATAGTTTACTATTATGCCAACTAAGAAGATACAGAGCACAAGCAGCATACACAATAAATAATAGTAACAGACATCAAAGTGGAAGAGCTTTCATCTACTTTAAAAGAGAAGAGGACATGATCTGGCTCCTTGGATCAAATATATTTTATTATGACAAAAAGCTAGAGTGGCAAACACCAACACAAGTATACTCTAAAAGGGTTTTTACAAAGAACCAGCAATACAAAAAGCCAGAACGATCTCAAGACAGGAGACCGAACAAATCTGCTCAAGAAGAAATTACTAATAGTCTAAGTTAAAAGAATCTGAAAGAGAAGAAGAAAAAACAGCCCCAAGAGCAGGAGGAAAAAGTGAGAGAACTAGAGGTAAAGAAGATTTAAGACAAAATAAAAGCAGTATGAAGGCTAGGTTCAATATGCCTTGACAACCCCTAACGGCAAAGAACCAGAATAAAGAAAACTCACACCCACATGATCAACAAGAGGAAAATAAACATTTTGAGAAAAATGCAAAAGGGAAAGAAAGGAAAGATTCAATATTCACCACTTTAGAACAAATCCTCAACAGGCTAGACAGGCTCAAAACCCAAAATTCAAAAATGTACAATGGAACCGCAGGGGCTTTCCCTGCAGATCACTCCTAGGAGCATCAAGAGCAAATTAATAAATGAAGCCAGAGTGTCTAAAAAAAATGAAAGGGAGATAATAGAAGACACTTCAGATGATAATAACCAACTCCCATGGTTACGAAAAGGAAAAGAAAAGGAGCATAGTGGAAATAAATAGGAAAAGATTTATATTAAGTCTAAAGAAGGAAAAAAAACACTTACGAATATTTTGGGGTTCTAAATATAGGGTTTCACAACATAAATGGTTTGAAGGACAATAAGAATAAGCTGAAAGCAATTATAGATTATGCAAAAGAGAAAAACATAGACATTTTAGGAATCAGAGAAACTAATATTGGTAGTAAAAAGAGCCCGTTCGCAATTAAAGAAGAAGATGCCTACAAAAGCATATAGGCTGATGCAGAGATTAACAAAAAGAAGGGGTCAGGCATTGGTGTTTTGATAAAAGAGTCCTGGGAAAGACACATCACACAAATAAACAAAACTAGCCCATACTTTCTAAGTATTAGCCTAGACTTTAAAGGGCTTACTATACATATCATCTTTGTATACGTTGCTCCAAGCAACAAAGATGTACAGGCAGAGATATTAGAAAGGCTAAGAAATAATATAGAGCAGCGCAAAAAGAAACCACAATGCGTTATTGTACTAGGTGACCTTAATATTAGTACAGATAAAGATCTAAGCAAGACTGCAAGTCACACAGAGCTATAGTCTAGGACAAATTTAAAGCAAAGAATTATATCAACATTAGAAGCGAGAAATTTTTGTGATGTGCAGGAAACAATGAACCTGCCAACAAGGTCAAATAAGAATTCAGAAACTCGTATTGATTATATTTGAGTATCAGAGCAGTGGAGGAATAACATCATTAATAGTAAAGTTGATAAGATGGATATATGCACAACAAGTGATTACAAGTTTATACGCTTAAGTCTCTTTACAGGTTTAGAGTTGAGAAAAGTCTAGCCAGTGAAACAAAGACGGTAGAACAGAAAAAGAGTTAATATAGACATTGACAAAGTCTTCAAAGAAGATTGGCAGCAATACAAAGAATTCTTAGACAAAAAACTTAAAGACTAGTGGCAAAAACGGGGTCCAAAAAGCTTAGATGAGAAATGGAATATAATAGAAAATTGTATGAGAATGGCTGCCAATACATATCTGCCAAAAAAAAAGAAAAATTCAGAAATCTTGCAAGTTAGCAGAGAGGATAAAGAAACACGCAAACTCAGACTAGTGGTCAAGACTTGCAAAAGGGCTGTCTCAAGATCAAAAAAAGCACCTTTCAGAGAGAAGATGCAAAAAGGTTACTGAACCAATTGGACTAAACTCAAAAAAACAATAATAGAAATCTTTTAGGTGATTCGGGGCTATTGAACATAGACAACCTCAAGATCTGAGCCAAAATTATGCACAAAGAATGGCGGGTTAAAATTAAAAAACTAAAAGAAGCAAAGATAAAAAAATGCATAGAAGAGAGACACAGTATTATTGTGTCGAATCAGCGAAAAATAATCAATAGTCTGTTAGATCGGCTATATAGAAAAATTAAAATAAACTGAATTGCCAAAGAAATTGATGGAGAGACAGAACTTCAATATGAGCCAAGGGAAGTCCTTGAAGAGGTTAAAGAACATTTCCAAAAACAATTCTGAGAAAGAAACACAACAGACCCAAGTATGCTGCCAGAAAGGTGGGCAAAACAATACTTCCCAAAAGAGAATATAGATGAGACATAGTATTCAGAAGTATTAAATGACATTAACGCAGCAGAGTGGGACTGCGCTCTCGTACAAGTCAAAGCTAAGTCTGCTCCAGGGATATCTGGAATCACATACCCTTTAATCAAAGAGACAGGAAAAATTGCGAGAGGGTTCTTTATAAATCTTGCCTCAGCATGTATAAAGTCTGGCACAATACCAAAGAAGTGGAAGCTAGGTATTTTGTACCCAATACCTAAAACAGAAGAATGGTGTTACAAGCTCAACAATGTTAGACTGATCTTACTCCTGGAGTCCTTTAAAAAGACAGTCGTGAGAATTGTAATGAACAGACTAACCAAAGTTATAAGAGAGAAGAAAATACTTAGAGAGAGAAGCTTTGCAGGCCTACCAGGCGAAGGCACCGCATTACCGATACACCTACTACGCTGCCTAATAGAGGAGACAAAAGAAAAGAAAAAAAAATTATGGATAATGTTTTAGGACATAAAAAAGGCATACAATTCAGTAGGGCTAAAAATGCTAGTGTTAGCTATGAAACGAATTAAACTTTCCAAAATGATAGCCAATTTTATTCTAAGCTTATATAAAAGCAGAGAAATAAAGATTTTAATAAGTATTGGTATGACAGAAAAATTCATAGCAGGTGATGGTATAGATCAAGAAGAAGTAATATCCCCCTTGGTGTAGCGAATCTTTTATAACCCTTTACTTACTGAAATACAAGAAAGTCCTGAGCAAGGCTATAGACTAGAAGTACAGTAGCCAAACGACCTTAGAAAGAACCTAACAATTCAACAAGATTTGAGGATTCCAGTTATCGCTTATGCAGATGACACCACATTAATAGCAAACAGCAAGCAGGAGCTAGAAGAAACAATTGAGATTGCACAAGAATTTTATAAATTAAATGATATCAAAATAAATAGCAAAAAATTAGAGCTCTTGATAATTGGAGGAGGAAAAAAAAAGCAAGAGCCAAGATGCACAGAAATTAGACCAACAAAAGAAAAAGTGATTGAGAAAAAGTCTAACGAACCAACAAGATTTCTGGAAGTATGGCTATCCAGAAAATCTAGCCAGCATCATGCACTAGTCATTGCCAGAAAGGAAATTAATACAATAATAAAAGCTCTAGCAAGAAAAAGTTTGACACTAGCACAACTAATTTATATTAACAACAAAGTACTCTTGCCGAGATTGGAGTATAGGCTACAACATAGTGTTCTCGTAAGAGAGCAATACAACAGGTTGCAGAGCTTGCTGGTGCAGCTGATTAAAAACAAATCTAATTTGGCTATTATATCAGCCAATGCTATACTAGCACACAAAAACATAGCAAGGCTAAAAACAATCTGACAAAACCAAATAGCACATCATGTAACAAAGCTCAGAAAACAGATAAATAGCCAAGATGATCTTAAAAAAGCTGTATAGATTAGAATTCGGCAAGTACAAATAGATTGCAAAAGTTCAAAATGCATTTTAGGCCTGGAACTAGCAAGACTGAAGAAAATACGCTTAAGCAAAACTTAATCTACAGAATTGTGACAGAAGCGAAACAAATGAACTTAAGTTTCAGATCAGAGGAGATGGAAAAAAGCCTTAAACTTACAGAAGAAGGTATTGAGATAGTAAACCTGCTTGAGTCAAAACAAATCAAGAGCTTCATTCAAGAGAAAAAGGCAGAAATCTTTGTTCTAGAGCAATTATGTGATGAAACAGATAGCAAATTGCTTACATGGAAGCAAATCAAGCAATATAAACAATGCAAAGCTGCCGGCAAAGTACCTGATTGATTTAGAAGAATCGAGAAAAAGGTCCTAGAAAATGAAGATAGCCGTACAATCAAATCTAACTTCAAAACCAAAGTAATAAACACTTTAAGTCCAAAAATTACATGCTCTATTATAGACAATGACAAAAGAAAAAAAGAGTGGATATTGCTAAGAAACAGAAAGAATGAAATAAGGATTGGAAAAGTAAACGAAAAAAAGAGGCACGGAACTTTCATAATAGAGCATTGGGAAACGATTCTAAACCCAGATAATAGTACAGTTAGATTCAAGAAGTGCCCAGGTTGCGAACAAAATATGGAGAAAAACACAAGACCAGAGTCGTGTCTAAAAAAAAAAAATTGAAAAACAAAGCAGTCGTGATAAACCCAAATCTTGTTCAAAAAGTAGGCTCTCAAGCACATATAAGAGAGCTAGTGGTCTCTGCAGACTGCCTATTAGATGGGATCCGATCAAATCACTGACAATCACTTCATAGACACCACATTTTACTGACAATTATTCATCAACAAGTTCATTTTACCAACAGTCTATTTCACTGAAGCTCATTTTACAGACTAAATAATTCTGGTCAATAGCATTAGTGTCAGGTAAAATTAGAGTTAAAGTTAGTGTAATTTATAAAAAAAACTTGTTGGTGAAATGAGCTTCGGTGAAATAGACTGTCGGTAAAATGAACTTGTGTGATGTCTATGAAGTTATTGTCAGTGAAATAATACAGATCCCTATTAGATACACACTTTGGACCAAAGATGCTTGAAGGCAACAATAATGAGAGGTATGAAAACTTGGCGGAAGAAATTCTTATCTATCTATTAGAAAAAGAGATAATCGATCAAGCTCTCGAAGGTATACAAATTAAAGAAAAGTTAAATCGATTAGCAATGCATCTAAAGCCACATAGAAAGATATTCTTCTACACAGATGGGTCTTTGTCAAACCCTATAGAGAACCCAGAAAGATAGCAAATGGGAATAAGATAGGTAGCCGCTATAAAAAATAAAGCCAAGAAGTGTGATAACTATATAGCAGAATTCAAGAGAGCTATAAAAGATTGGCTGTCATCAACAAGAGCTGAACTGAGTGCAATATGGACAGCCTTGTTAACAGCACCAAACAAGGCTAGGGTAAATATTTACACAGATAGCGCTGCATCAATCTAGGCAATTCAAGCAAGCCAAAACAAAACCAAGCCAAGCGATATAGTCAAAAAGAAAAACCTCTGCCTCCTAGAACAAATATCGAGAACAATTGAGCTTAAAGAACTAAGAGTACAATTCAACAAGATCAAAGCTCATAGTGGGTGCAAGGCAATGAAAAAGCTGACAAACTTGCAAAGGAAGGGGTAAATAGTGCTTCGCTTCTAAACCCAAGATAGCCTTGGAACAAACGGTCGACCGTTGAGATGAGGTGGCAAGAAATATGTATAGACGATGCAACTAGAGGTTTTGTTACACAACTTACAAACCTAGTTATTGACACTGAGTGGAAAAATATAAAAAATATAAACAAATGGGTTGGGACAATCTACAAAGAAAGTGAAATAGACTGGAGAGAGATCTGGAAAGATATAAGCAAAGTCAAAGGAAGAAAATGCACAAGCTCTCAAGCTCACAAAGATTGGATTTTTAAAATCAAGCATCTTAATGGTTTACTTCCAACAATGCAAGTTCTGAGACAGAGAAAAAGAGACTTATATACAAACGACACTTGCAAGATTTGCTCCCAAGAATGTGAGTCACAAGACCATTTAGCTGAGTGTACTAAGCTGCAATTAACGTGAAGCAAGCTTGAAGAAGAAGGCTGCTCAGCTATTGTTAACAAAGCAGAAAAAGAAAAAGCAAACCTGAAGACATACAATAAGCAGAAAATAGCAGAATTATAAAAGTCTTGATGAAAAAATCACAACTAGGAAAGAACTAATAAGAGGCATGGTGACCAAGCAAAGAGTCCAAAAGATTAGCTCGTTATTAGAAGAAGAAGTAGTAAAGACTTCCAAAATCTTGTACGCCTTCATTGATAGTTTCTCGCACCATTTTCGCAAGCTCATCTGGAACCTCTGATGTGAAAAGATAATAGAATAGGAGAAGAAAGAAGGTATAACGAAGGAAAAGAAAACAAAAAATGCAAGAAAAAGAAAAAGCAAAGAGACAAAGAAACAAGACAAAGAAAAGAGAGACCCAGCAAGTAGTACAAAAGAGAAAAATGTTAGAAGAACCAAGGTTAGCTAAAAAGAAGAAAAACTAGACATGGACAAAGAAAGAGATAGTCTAACCAGGGAATGGGTCTCATAGGAAACCAAACCAGCATGGTCTTCGCTAGTGAAGCCGAAACGGTTCTTTTAAGCAGGCTTGACATGGCAGACAACAGCCAATTGATGACTAAGAG
>CAJVPU010000113.1:0-23661 GCA_910591775.1 Dentiscutata heterogama | reverse complement strand
TTTTCACCTATCGGAAGGATATTGGTTCCGATAGGCATATCAGATATCAGATACTTCTATCAAAAAGTATTGGATATCTGTTTTGCCTACCGGAACCGATATCCTCTCGACAGGTGAAAATACGCGCTAAAAATAGGTTAACTATCAGACATATTGACGTCTGATATTCTGTTGATCTCTAAGAAATGTAGAAATTTTAAAATTCGACCTGTGTTAGTATGAGTATAAAGATGATCTATTAATCGATGGATTAAAAAAGTGATTTATGTTTACAAACACTTATTTACTACTAACTAATACCCTTTAGATTACCATTCTATTTGACTAGTGAGTATTACAATAAATTTTAATGATTTAAAAAATATACATAATATTTGACGATGATTAAAATGGTAACTTAAATACGGAAAAAGTATACATTGTAATAAAGACAACACGTTTAAAGCATGATGTTTGACATGTGATCCCAACAAGCAAAAAAGAATATTAATGATTAAATCAGAGAATTTCAACTTAGAACCATGAGAATGCAATTGAATGGATTTCATTCCGTATAAGCGCGAAATAACGTTATTTTGAAAATCGGATCCTAATGTAGCGCATAATTTATTGTTGCGATAAATGACACTCTATATGTGCACTCTTTATAAGTGCACTTTCCCTATAATGATAAGTTCACATAATTTGATCGGTCTAATGTAATTATTTTATATGTAGATTATGCTCCATAAATGAATATTCTATAAATGCACTTTTACCCAAAAACGTGCAGTTATGGAAGGTTGACTGCATTGGATTTAGAAAATCTACTCTTATTTCGAAATAACGTACACGGGTGTATTCGAAATAACGCACAGATGAGCATTATTTCGCACTTATACGGTATCTAATGTTAGAGAAAATGATCCTTCGTATTTTATGTATTAATGTTAAAGATCAAACGATTCTAAAATATGTTTATATGAAAAGAAACTTCTACTTTATTCATTTTACATGAAGATACGGTAAACATAGATTGGCCAAGTATGGTATCGCAGTATTCATGCAGGGAACCCGTGTACGTATTATGCGTAGATGATATTCCGACCGCATGCATTTAATAATCTAAAAAATCCTAAAGTTTCATTGGTTAATAATCACGTGCATGCATTTATGGAGGGAGCTTATTATATCTGGGCCGAAAAAGTATCGTGCAATTGCAGAAAAAAGAACATGCATTTATTTATAGGTCCCATTGCGGGCCTAGCTTGTTACCATGCATTTAGGGAGGTGCTGCATTTAGGGGGGTTGCATTTAGGGGGGTCTGACTGTAATTGAAAAATTTTCACTATATCGAAGGTTTTCTATAATGAATGTTATTTGTATGCATATGCACGACTAATTAATTGCAGTATAAATCTTTGTCAATAAATAACGCAAATAATTATATTTAGAATTAACTAAAAAGCAAAATAATACTTGTAGACTACTTAGCTAAAAGTGGTGTTTCGATTTATTCTAACGTCAAATTTTATAATTCACTGTTTTTCAAGAGCCCTATATGTGAACTTTTCTTAACCATAATACCCCGAGTTACATTATGTTGCGTTTGAGGTTAGCATTTGTGTGAAGTTGTAACTTCAAGCACTTGGAATTGCACTGACTGAAATTAGTAGTTGAATTTAGATCCTAAGGTACGTATTAGTTAGTAAGTTAGATAGGTGCAGCTTCAGATACTTGAAGTCATAACTCCAAGCAGATGCTAATATCAAACACGACAATAGCTCTTCTGCATGAGAATCTAATTTGTTTGCATGGTTTAACGATATTTGGTAAAAAATATTATATATGGCATAAAATCGAATATTTGAAGCTGCCAAAATAAAAATTTACCTCTATTTTTATTATAGTGCTAAATAACTTTGACAACTCTGTGTGTCTATTTGAATAAATCCAAAAAAGAAGAGTATTTGTTGAGTAATTAATGGCGAAATTATTAGAGAGCCTGAAATATTCTGGCCCAAATCCGTGCGGATTGCAAAGTAAAGTCTTTGGCCTGCGCGGTAAGGAAAATTTTTACCTAAGTAACTGATTTTAATGGTTATATTCTATTAAAATTTGAAATTAAATAGCTCTCTTTTTTTGAATGTAGTGTTAGTTCATTATATGGTCAAAATGACGTATCAAGGGTTGGTTATAATTGATCGCCACCGTGTAACTATATGAAATTTATACCCTTTATTTGTGATTTTCTACTTAAACATATTATTTAGAAACCAAAAACTCTACCTGCTAATCCTTTGAACCAAAATTCAGTAGAAAAAAAACTAAATATAATATTTAAACTAAAGAAAAAACTAAAAAAACAAGAATAAGAAAAAAGGTAAAGAAAAGAAAAATATATATAGTTTAACTAGAAAGCCTTTGTATATACATAGCACAAAGAACAAGTAAAGCAGAACCAAACTTTTCTGTAACAAAATAAACAAAAAGTAGAAAATTGCTCTAGACTTTAAAATGCAGATTACTAAATAAACAAACATGTTATGAAAGATACAATATAACAAACAAAACAACAACTAAACATAAAAAGTATAGCACAACATGGGGTCTTTGTTTTAAAAATAACCTTCTAATATTTCTTATCAGGCTAATTTAAACAAAATCAAATCCATGTATTAGTTCATATTTATATATAAACCTTTTTTGCCTTTATTAATTCAATAGTTTATTCGATAAACTATTAAATTAATAAATACAAAGAGAATTTATATATAAATATAATCTAATATATAGATTTAATTTTGTCTAAATTAGCCCAATTAAAAATATCAGAAGATAATTTTTAAGACAAAAACTTTACATATTTAACAGGCTAATATATAGAAACAAAACTGAAAAATACTAGATACCATAAAAACTATTTCAAGTTGTACAAAGCAGATAATCTGAGAAAATATCAGAGCATAGCTACTAAAATATAGCCATGTTATACAAGATAATTAACAAATCTCATCTAGTATAGATTGGGAAGAAAAACTTAGAAAATAAAAGAAAATCTTTCTAATATCAAGTGAAAAATTTTAAGAATATATAAAGAAGTACAAAACAAAAACTTTAAGAAAAGATAGAGAAATTATGAATATAGCTAGCATAAATTCTAAACTTATCTGATGATCAAATATATACTAGAGCATTAAAAAATAAGAAAGAGCAAAAGAAAGAAAATAGTAAAACTATTAAAGGCAAAAATAATAAAAGGCCTACTATTAGAAAAAGAAAGTAGGCAAGCAGACTTGAAATTACAGAATTGCAAAAGAAAATACAAAAAACAAAACTACTATACCAAAATATAGAGATATTTATAACTACAAAAATTGCTATCCAAACAGACATAGTAATAGAAGAAAGGATAGAAGATAAAAACAATCTTCGGGCCAATATATATGACCAGAATATAATACTCTTTGACTCTGAAAACACTAATACAAACCACAAGACAGAAAAGAAAAGAGCAAAATCTCTGCAAAGATAGTAGAAAAAAACAAGATTGCACAAACTACAAATAGAAGAAAGCAAAATTAAATTTAAGATTACAAAAACTAGTATAGATAGCTAAATATTAGAGTCTTTAAAACCAGATTTTAGAGTCAGAAGAAAGATAAAAAAAACAGTAATAATTATATTATAGAATATTCTTAATAACACAAGAGTAACTTAAATAAGAAGGTATTTGAATTACTATAGAAAGACAGTAGTAAAAAGCTTTATAGCTAATAGCAAATCCAAAGCTATACTTGTTGAAGTCAAAACTGAAGATAATACAAATATTAGCTTTAAAAAAGGCCTAGACACTTACTTTGAAGAAAGCAAACTAATAGAGTGATGCCAAAAATCTTTGACAAACACATGCTAGTAGAAAAAAGCATTTCAAGTTTATTGCAAAAAAAATTTTAAAAACAGCAGTCAAGTTAGCTCTTCTAAGACAACTCAAAAGTATTAAGATAAAAGCAGTATACATATTATCTAATCATAATAGAAATTAGTAAGAAGTTGCACAATATATCTTAAGTTAGAAAGTAATTAAGAAAGAGCTCAAAGTAAAAAAATATACTACTATAGTAGCAAGCTGAGTAAGCAAAAGCAGAACAGAAAAAACCAGAACAAAAAAGCTATATTCAGGGCTAAAAGAAGCTAGTAAAAAGACAATTCAAAGAGAATGATAGTCAGATTCTTAATTAAGAAAGCAGCAAAGAAAATGCTGAATCAAATACTTAGCAAGCAAAAAGAAAAGAAAAAGCTATGAAAAAAAGAAGAAGCTCTATAAGCTACATATCATACCCAAAAAGCCAAATAGACAAAAAAGAGTTAAAACTTCAAACAAGACTAATTGAGAAAATACTACAAAGACTAATAGTGATTAAAAAAAAAAACAGTGAGGTAATACCCCAAATCACTTCTAAAAGACATCAAGAGTCTCTTAACAAAAACAGAAGTGCTACAAGCAGATAGTAACACAAAAAGCAAAGGAGTCAAGATCAATTTAGAAATATTGTATATAGAAATATATAATATTAAACAAAAACTACAAAATTAAATCTTTTGGTAGATCTCTTAAAAGAGTTTAATTTAGACTTAGTTGAGTTATGTGAAACAAATATAGGACAAAAAGAGAGAAAGGTTATAATTAAAAAATACAAGAACCTCTAATTTTTTTTAGTTAGAAACAGAAGAAGATAAAAACAAAAGATCAAAAGTAAGTATAATAATAAGAGGAAAGTAAGCAAGATATAGAACAAAAGCTAAGAGCCACAATCTATACTACCTAGAAGTACTTTCTACTTTCAAACAAATAGATATAGAAATTATAGTATTCTATCAAGCCTCAAACAATTCTAGTTTAGAAAAGAAACTCTTAATATCTTCAAAAACAAAATAAAAGAACAGATAAGGAAAAAACCAAGACATTATATAGTATTGAGAGATTTAAACCAAGCTGTAGAAGGTAAGAAAGACAGAAAAGGCAAAGCTAAAACTAGGGCCAAAAGCCAAACAAAATTAATAAAAGCACTTGAATTGCACAACTTCAAAAATATATATAGAGTACTTAATTCTAAAGCAATAGTGGTTATATAAAGAAGAAGCAATAAACATTGTGAATAGACTTTATTTGGCTAAGTAACTTATATAGTGACAAAGTCTTCTAGTAGCATTCTTGATATATCATATATTACAAATAGTAATTATGATATAGTGGTAGCAAAAATTATAACAGATATTGAATAGTATAGCATATTAGCAAAACAAACAAAAATATGCAAAAAAACAAAAAAGACTCAATATTGATATTGAGAATGCAATAGCAGAAAACTAGCAAAACTTTAGAGAAGCACTAGACAAAAAAATCAATAATAAACAAGAAAGAAAGAGAATTAGCCAAGATAATATAGACAAACTATAAGAGATAATTAAGAAGCCAATTATTAAATTAGCTAATAAATAATTGTTAAAGAAAAAAAAGTATATAGTACTAAATAACATTAGCAAGAAAGAGCAGAGTAGTAAAGAAGCTGAGCTTTAGAAAAATATTAAAACACTAAGCAACTTTTAAGAAAACAAAAGCAAAACAAAAACTTACTAGTCCTAGATGAGTTTAGATTAGTCTATATAAATATAATCAGAAAAAGAGAGATAAAGACCTGCAGCAAGCACTCATAGCTAATAAAAAAAAAGATACTTAGATCAAAGCAGTCTGGAATATTTTATTTACTAAACTTTGTAGTATAGAAAAACAAAAAACAAATGAAAAAATAAGAGGATTTGTCAAAGTTAGATATAATATAATAGTTAAAAATCAGAAAAAAATACTAGCAAACTAATTGGACAGATCATTTAAAAAAATAAAAATAAACAAAATAGTAGTTACAGATGAAGAAGGAGATACAGAACTTTTATATAACTCTGAAGAAGATAAAAATGAAATTAAAAAAATATTTTTAAAGCCAGTATGCAAAATAAGATTTAAAGCCATATAATATGACAAGAAGATGAGGAGAAATATATACAAAAAAAGAAGATATTTAGGCTATATAATACAATAATCTGCTACAAGAAGTTATATTAGAAGAATAGAATAACACAATAAGCAAAACAAAAAATAGTTCAGCTTCAGGTATTTCAAGTATAAGCTACCCAATTTTAAAACAAGCAAGAATAAAAAGAAAAAGAGTTTTTGCAAAATTCATATTAGTTTATCTTTAAAAAAAAATTATCAAAGAAGTAAAAAGCTAAAATGCTATATCTAATACCAAAAAAATAAAAATTAAAACTATAATCTAAACAATATTAGACCAATATTGTTAACTAAAGTATTCAGAAAATATATAGTATTAATACTTATAACTAACTATGTTAAACCAACCTGGTTATTTCTTTTTAAACCAAAAATACTTCAAGAAAATATATAATAACATGATTCTAATAAGGCTGGTAGCTATCAACTAAGAATATTTAGTCATCTTTTTTAAGAAGATAAGAGACTTGAAAGAAGAAAAAAAGCTATTGTAGTAGTTTGCACTTGGTCCTTACTGAAGGTCAAGTAAGTTTTTATTAAAATAAATAACTTTAATATATACTATTAGTATAGATAAAAACACAATATATAATCATGCTATTTTTAAATAATAAAGACAGAATCATTTAAAAAAAAAAAGTTTATATAAATAAATTACTAATAAGATTTTTTAATTATAAAATATAATAAAAAGAAAAGAAGAGAATAATAATAGTAATTAGTGCTTGGCACAATTAAACAAAAATTTAACAGTCAAATACTTGTTACTACTACTGCTGATTAAGTTGGATATCAGATGATTGTAAATTAACTAACAGTATATATTTAGCTTTGGTTAATTTGCAATTGTTTAGGTCTGGGTTGTTAGAAATTAGAGTCAATTTGTGTGGGTTGATCTTGATACTTGTAAAGGAAAGGAAGGAGTTAACTATTTTTAATATATGTTGCATAGTTTTTGCAGAGCCCTTATACCTTGTAAAAGGGATGCAAATTGATAATGAAGTGTATAATAGGTTGAAAGGTGAAAGGGTGCAACGGAAATGTGATTCAAACAACTCATGTGATCATGTGATCGATCGAAGTTATGGAGAGAAATCGAAGTGTGGAGTGGCATAATCAAAATCGGGTATAATAGGTACTGTGATTGCTGAATACATGAATATGATGATTAGTTGGGAAATAATTAAAAGTTTAATAGATTAATGACAAAGAAATAGTTAAAAGTGTAATACAAACTATGTAATTGTTAGAATTAGATAAATAATAAATGAAAAATAAAGAAATATGGTTAGTCTCTTTGTCTGAAAATTGAGTAAGTATTGTTATAAAGTAAATACTTATATGATCTGAAGTGCAGTATGTGTTGTATAGTGTGCGTCTCAAGTGTCAAGCGAGACTTAAATTAAATCAAAGCCGTCTGGGCCAGATAGCAGTCACTACGGTGATTGCCTAACTCTTTAACAGAGAAGGATCTGGGTAAGCAAAGTACCCTTGCAATGTTAAAGTTCAGACAAAATAGTCAAGAGACTCAAGAAGTAGTAAAATGATATAAGGACAATAATTTATAAGAATCATTAAAATATAAGAACAATAGTTAATAAGAAATATTAATAAGGACAATAATTAATAAGAAATATTAATAAGAACAATAATTAATAAGAAATATTGATAAATAAGGACAGTAAGAAAAAAGAATATAATACTTAAAGTATATTGATACAAACTTATTAAGGATACAATCAGCCATGTCAACACAAGACTTCACCAAACCATTTTATCATGGTAATGAAGATGAAGATATAGAGAATTTTCTCTTTGACTTCAAAATATATGCTGAATCAAAACAATGGAACGATGACAAGAAGAAGAAGGTCATTGGGCTTCATGTTGCCAACAAAGCGAGAGTATAGGTATGTAAGTTGATGAAAAAGGCAAATACCTGGGCAGATCTAAAAACCGAAATGGAAAAGGCCACAAAAATGAATTCTATATAGAAGAGAAGATCGTAGGCTAATGAGGATAAAGCAAGATGAAAATGAATCTGTAGTTAGATATACCAACAGATTTGAATCACATGCTTATATAATAAAAGATGAAATCTGTGATAGAGAAAAATGGAAATGGTCTTGGCGGGACTAAAAAGGGAGTACCAATTGAAGGTGGAAGAACATTATCCAGCTGACTACCACAAAGCGGCAAGTCTGGCTGTGAAATTGAAAGATATAATAAAGACAATGAGTTTGACTTGCAAACTGTAAATAACATATTAATAAAAGAAAACAATAAAAGCACTAAAACGGATATTGATGATCTGACAAAAGCAATGGAAGTCTTAAAAATTTCCTGGGTTAAAAAAAAACCCAATGATGACATTAAAGAAATAAAAGATATGATTAAAGAAATGGCTAGGGTGATGAAAGACCTATCAAAAAAAGAAAATATTCAAAAGAGTAGTGATTGAAGTATGGGGCTTCGGTGTTATACGTGCCAAAAGGATGGTCACATATTATGTGACTGTCCAGATAAAGTGTTGAAAGAATGTTTCGTAAATAAATTCGAAGAATATTAGAGAAAAGAATGAAGTTCAAGTAAAGAAAATGAAAAACAAAAAGACCCTGATGTTCGTCTAGTGGAAATCACTGATGTAGAATCAAAAGAGAATGGTGAATATTTGTTGGTCGAGTTGGTTGATGAAGAACAAGGCATAGGTGATATTAGGAATCTAGAAAAAAGGAAATATAATGAACCAATAGTTAATGAAAAGCCTAATAAAAGAGGAAAGTCCAGAAAAACATTAGAAGTAAAACCAGATAAATCACCATCATCATTCACTCAAAAGGGTAATGATAAGAGTTCTATTATGTATATACCATTAACAAAATTAACAGAAGATCTTGACGTTCTAAAAGCTATCGCCGATTTAAAATTTAATATATCACTTGGGCAACTATTTAAATAGTTGCCCAAAGCAAGAAATGAAATAATGAAAGCATTGGTGCAAAAAAGAAAAGTGGAGAATGTTATAAATGTGGATGTTAGGCTAAGATTTGTAAAAGAAGAAAAATGCGTGAAAATAAGAATGAAATAGTACCTATGTGGACCGGCTTGATTAACGGAGACCTAGTTAATATGCCAATTGACCCTGGTTTCTGCTTAAACCTTATGCATAAAAATTATGCAAAGAAGAGAAGACTTAGATAGGATCGGGCATATAGAAAAGGAAGAATGGCAGATGATAAAATTAGCGAATTTAAAGGTTACTTACCTCAGATAGAAATTGAGATGAAAGAAGTAAAAACTAACCAAAGTTTCTACGTAATGGGGTCAGCAAGTTTTGATATTTTTGCTCAGAATGCTGTGTTTAGCTAGTGCCCAGTGTAACCTCTGTTGGAAAGAAAATGAGTATTGGTATACGGTGTCATTGCCAGAAAGACAATCGTCATTTATCGTCTCAGAAGTGCCCTGGAGTTGGATAGAAAAGAATGAAGACATCTATGATAGTGAAATAGATGAATATGATGATGATAAGGATGAAGTGAATCAAGTAATAGCAGTGCGAAGATTTCAAATAGTAAAAGAGGATAAACAAACCCTAAAAATAAGTAAAGAATGAACAAAAAATCAGAATGATCGAAGCATATCACGTGATAGATGAACTTTTGAAACTAAAATGTCATTGAGGATGATGAGACCAATGGTTCTGTGAAAGCTAACAGCAGAGAATGTAGATTTACTGAATTTTAGGCCTAAACTCTTACCCAAAAAAAGACAATATATAAAAGGGCAGTTAGTAAATGAAGTGTCAAAAATGTTCGCTTTTGATATGTCTGAATTGGGCTGTACTGATTTGGTAGAATACAAAGTGAGGACCGGAAGCATAGAAATACTGCATATGAGATTGAGACCTATAAGGATCAACAATCCAGAGAAGGCTTAATTGTTTGAAGAACATTTGAAGCAAATGATAAAGTATGGGTTGTTGGAAGAAGGGAGAGGACTATATACGTACTATTGTTTCTTGATGGATAAAAAGGAAGATGATACTGATCGGATTCGTGCCATTGGAAATATAAAACCACTAAATCAGTATATGAGGTTGAGTCGGTAGAAATCAAGCAAATTGTTTTTATTAAATTTTTTTAACAACTTTAAATACTAATACCTTAACAAAAACTTGATCAAATTTAATAAATTTTTTTTTAAATAAATTCTATAAGTTTGTAGAACTCATTTAAAAAAAAATTTATTAAATTTGATTAAGTTGTTGTTAAGTTATTGTTATTCAAACTTTTAAAAAAATTTACTTAGAAAAAATTTGCTTGATTTCTACTGACTCAACCCCATATAATAAAGGACAGTTATCCACTACCAATAATCAGAAGACATACTAGAGAAAGCAGCAGGCTATGAATAGTATTCGAGTATCAACGCATTCAAAGAATACTGGCAGATACGAATCTGGGAAGAAGATTGAGATAAAGTGGCGGTATCAATGATGTTGGGTGTATTACGATATACTGTAATTGCATAGGCCTAAAAAATGCTAGTGAAACTTTCTAAAGACTGATGGACTTGGTTCTAAAAGAAGGAAAATGAAAAAGGATAGCTGCAGCATATCAAGACGATGTCAGGTTATGGACAAATAGGGATTTAAAAGATTATGTGAATATGTTTATTAAATTAGCTAAAATATTTGAAAAGGCTGAACTCATATTCGCTACAAAGAAATGTCATATAGCATATAAACAGTTAAATATGTATAGTTATGTAGTAAGTAAAAAGGGAATTAAGGTAGATAAAAAGAGATTAAAAAGGATACAAGAGTGGCCAGATCCAAAGAATCAAACAGAAGTCAGATCATTTCACAGTACTGTAAGGTACTACCGTCATTTTATAAGGAATTTTAGTAAAATCACAAAGCCATTGACAGATCTGATGAATAAGCATTGTAAGTTTTGTTGGGGAAATAAACAAAAAGAATTATTTGAGGCATTAAAAAGGTTACTGTTAGAGGAAGTGGTGTTAAAGGGACCAGATTGGAAAGGCACAAAGAGTAGAGAAAAGCTATATTATTTGTATACAGATATGAGTGATGTATCAGTTGGAGCAGTCTTGGAGCAAGACGATGATGAAGGAAATTTAAGGCCAATCACATTTAATTTGAGGAAATTAAATAAGCATAAAATCCTTTATACGGTCATGGAAAAGGAGTGCTTAGCGATCGTATTTGGTTGTAACTCGAATGAGCATTATATCGGCAGTATGAATTTTAGTATATGGGTTGACTACTAGGCACTCGAATGGCTATTTAATAAGGCTGAGCTATTAATGCGATAGGTATTAATGCTACAAACCTTTGAATTTAAGGTGAATTATAAAAGTAGAAAAAGGCACGGTAATGCTGATGACCTATCAAGATATCTGGAGAAATGTTTAGATGAGAAAGAAAATGATAAAGAATTTGTAGAAGGTATACTAATACGTGTAGGAGGGTTTATAATAATGAATAAGATTTAGATTGGATAAAAGTATATCTGAAACATTTTTTGTGGGCACATGATGTAAAGTCATCTGATCAATATTGACTGCAACAGAATATGAAACATTATTGTATAATTGGTAAATGTTTGTACAAAAGAGGAAAAGGTGGCATCCTACCAAAATGTGTGATATTTACTGAATATGAAAAATACCAAATCCTAGAGGCAAATTATCGTGGGACTGCTAAAGAAGAAGGGCATTGCGAAATCAATGCTACAGCCAGAAAAGTATTGATGAATTACTGTTGGGCTTCTGATAATGTGTATAAAGATGTAAAAAAGTTTGTAAAGATCTGTATTGAATGTCAAAAATGTGCTGTGAAAACGGTGAAGGAACTAATTCACGTGACTGAGACAAGTTGGATATTTCACAAACTGTATATCAATTGTTTAGGGCCATTGCCCAGAACATCTGGTAGTCATGAGCATGTAGTGTTGGTGGTTGAAGAATTAACTAGATATGTAGAAGGAAAAGTATTGAAGAAAAAGAATGCTAATACAATAGCCCAATTCATCTGGGATGAAGTTATTACAAGACATGGATGTTTTGCAGTATTAGTTTTAGTCAAAGGTACCAAATTTAAGAACAACTTGTTGAATGAGTTAGTAACATGGCTAAATATAGATCTGAGATTTGTGGCAAGTTACCACCTTGAAGCAAATGGACATGCTAAACATATAGTACAAAAATTCACCTGAATCATAAGGAAAGTATGTGCTGAGAAGCAGAACAAGTAGCATGAATATGTGAGAAGTGCAATTTGGGCCATGAACATTACAGTAAATGACTTAGGGTACTCACCTTTCAGACTTGTCTATGGATGTGATGCAGTCACACCAATTCAGTTAATGTTGGAAAGTTATCAAGTATATGTTGCAAGGAAGGAATAGTCGATAGATGAATTGTTGGAATACCGATCCAAACAGATTAAAAGAATGGTAGAGGATTTGAAAAGTGCACAAATTGAAAAGGATGAAATAAAACAATGATGGAAGAAAATGTATGATAAAAAGGCAAAGGTGAAAGAGATCTACCAAGAAGGGTATCAGATTCTGGTATACGATTCGACATTAGAAATATCACCCCGAAAGCTGGATTATCAATAGATGGGGCCTTACCAAGTAAGGAGTATAGGAAAATATGGTCAGGTGTATATGAATGAATTAGATAGGTGTGAATTAAGAGATCTGGTGATGAGGAATAGAGTAAAAAAACTATACCCTGGAAAAGGGAATCTCTGGATCAGACCAAAGAAGAATTGAACAAAGAGGGCATGGCCCTCGAGGACGAGGACCAATAGGAGTCCAGCTCATGTTGCATAGTTTTCACAGAGCCCTTATACCTTGTAAAAGGGATGCAAATTGATAATGAAGTGTATAATGGGTTGAAAGATGAAAAGGTGCAACAGAAATGTGGTTCAAATGACTCATGTAATCATGTAATCGATTGGAGTCATGGAGGAAAATTGAAGTGTGGGGCAGCATAATCAGGATCAGGTACAATAGGTACTATGATCGCTGAATGCATGAATATGACGATTAGTTGGGGAATAATTAAAAGTTTAATAGATTAATGACAAAGAAATAGTTAAAAGTGTAGTACAAACTATATAATTGTTAGAATTAGATAAATAATGAATGAAAAATAAAGAAATATGGTTAGTCTCTTTGACTAGAAATTGAGCAAGCGTTGTTATAAAGTAAATACTTACATAATTCGAAGTACAGTGTGTGTAGTATAGTTTGCATCTCAAGTGCCAAGCGAGATTTAAATTAAATCAAAGCCATCTGGGCCAGATAGTAATTACTACGGTGATTGTCTAACTTTTTGACAATATGTCTTGTAATTCATTTTTGTTTTTGGCAATTCAGACTGTATTATCCATGTATGCTACTACGGAGGCATGAGTTGCTATTGTGTTGTCAGGGGTGTTTGTGTTTAGCAAATAATCTTAGAAAGTCATATCAATTCAGCTGATTAGGTAGTCATAGTAGATTCTCCAAAGTATTGAGGAGAAAATTTCTCCTTGGTCAATTCCATCCTGTACTTCATAAGGTTCTGTTCTTCCTATATCTATTATTACAGTGTT
Organism: Dentiscutata heterogama; assembly: GCA_910591775.1. Taxonomy (NCBI): domain Eukaryota; kingdom Fungi; phylum Glomeromycota; class Glomeromycetes; order Diversisporales; family Gigasporaceae; genus Dentiscutata; species Dentiscutata heterogama. Next base: position 9,979 of record CAJVPU010000113.1, on the reverse strand, counting down.
TTTCCTACTATGAAGAAGATAGTTTAGTAGATTGATAAATTTTTGTAGGATATAAAAACATTGCAGAGTTTTGGTAAAGAGTGGTATGTAGATGGTATTATAAGCCTTTATATGTCTTGTGCTAGAAGCTAGTATTCTTTATTTGTGATATTAGCATATTCAATAATATGTATTATAGTTTAAATAGGTTGAAGGGTTGAAGTGAATGGGAGGGCTACATTATTGTTCTTTGAGAGGATTTGGTGCTAAGTAAGTATCTGGCTTAGTTAAAGTGTAAGTAATTTGGAGAAAATTTTTAGAGTGTGTTTAATAAGTGTAATTGGGTGGGTATAGTTTAAGTCATTGTTGTAGTGTTGTTTTTTTGGAATAGCCCATATATTAGCTATTTCCCAACCTTTTGGTATTTGTTCTAGCTTTAGACATGTATTAAAAATTAAAAGGGGCAAGGATATTGCAATATGAGGTAAGTGTTTAATCATTTCATTAGATATTCCGGATAGACCTATAGCTTTCTGAGTAGGAGAGGTACTGATAATATTAGATAGTTTACTCTGGGTTATAGGTTTGATAAAATTGTTATAGATATTTGGGGAGAGGTTTGGCAGGGGTTGTAGATAGGGTGTCCTCTCATGTTTAAAATTTGGGTTTGTCAAATTAAATTTTGACCAATTGTTGAAGTGGTCTTGTGTTGCTTGCTTTACTTTTTTTAGATCTGTAATTATTTTGTCAGGAGTAATTATTTTGTTATAAGAGATGTTTGCTTTTTGCCAGTTAAGTATGCTGTTAATCATCCTTTAGGTATTTGTTTCTATATTATTATAGCATTGTTGTATTTAAAAATTAATTTTTTCTCTTTGTGCTGCTCTTGTTTTAATGCTTTGTGCTTTCTATATTGTATTTTTTAGATTCTTTAAACCTGTAAGAAAGTGTGTATAGTTTGAAGTTAGGGCAGAGGGTTGGCAGAATATGACCTGCATTTCTGTTAGAGAGTTGATTTTGGTAAGTAAAGTATTGATATTTAGTGTCATAAAGGGTATTGAATTAGGTAGTTGTACTGAGCAGAAGGTATGAAGTATATTGTTAATTGTTTTGAGTGCTAAGTGTAATTTAGTCACTTTTGAGAAGAAAGCATAAAATGCTTTAGGGGATTTGAGCATTGTTTGAATCTTGTAGTTGGTGATTTTCTTGATTGTATCTGACCATTTGTTTTAATATTTGTTGAGGTGGTCGTAGTTTTTTGAAGAAGATAAAATGTTTAGTGTTTTGAACTCTTTTTCGATAGCTTGCAAGAAGTCTTCCAAGTATTTGAATTCATTTGGTTATAAAAGTAAATTTTTTTTTCTTTTTCTTTGATCTTAAAAGTTTAAGGTTAAATTCAGTTTTCCAGACAGTTAGGATTATTTTGTAATCACTTTTGGTAATTTTTGCTGGATTGATTAGTAAAGGTGGGCTAAAATTTAATATAATTTCAGGGTTTACCCAGATATCATTGATTTGACTTTGTTGTGAACCATGTTTCCAAGTAGGTTCAGTAATAGTAAAAAAGTCAAGGAGACTTGTCAAGGATAGAGACTTTAGGGTAGAGAAGAGTTTTGAGGTTCTTTTGCAATATCTTGTGTTGTTGTTAAAATCACCAGGGGTAATAGTATGCTAGTTCTTGTGTTTTGCTTCTAGTAGCCAATTTGTGATTGTATTTTGTGTTGAGGTTAATTGGTTAGGATAGTTGGAGGGTAGGTAAAGTAAGATAAGATGGAGTTTGTTGTTTGAAGATAGGTGAAAATCAATGAATAGTGCTATGTCTGGGAAAGTTTGGATGTTGCGAATATATAGTTGTAATGCTTTGTATAAGGCTATTGAGTACCAAAACTTGCTTCCCATTGTGTTTTGTTTTTTGGTAGAAAGTTTAATGTGTATATATTATAGTATGGATTGGCAAGAGATGCTAAAGCTGAATCTTTTAGCTTGGTTTCAGTTATAGAAATAATATGGTAATTGTTTATTACACAAAATTCAAGCCAGATTTGAAGTTTAAGTAAATCAGTAAGCCCTTAAGTATTGTAGGCAACTATATTAAAGTATTTGTAAATGTTGAGTTTTGTAATTAGAAGTGGATCACTATGTGGTGATAGGAGATTGGATGAGAAGATTGATATGTTTGGGGCTGTGAAGTTAGAAATGGTTAATAGTAGGCCAGTTTGTAGGTTTTTATTCATGGTAAGGGAGGATAGTTATTTACAATATCCTAGTAGGGGTCTGGTAGATTGGGAAGGTTAAGAAGGTAAGGAGGTATGCCTTGGAAGTTAAAGTGTTTTTGTAGCTCTGTGATAGTGCTTTCAATCTTTTTGTGTTTAGTAATCAGAATTTGAATTGTGTGGTGGAGGTTTGTTTGTTCTAAATAGGAAGTAATCTTTGATAACTGAGATAGAAGTAGAGGTTTTTCTAAGGTACTTGTAGTGATATAGATTTCGATTCATTCACTTGAGATTTGATAAAAAAAGTAGTATTCTCTCAGAAGTCAGACAGTATTGTCCAGGGCTTTGGGGCTTCTAATTGGTATTATTAAATTTACTTTGGTAATAAGGTTAGATTTACTAGGAAGTTGGGGTTTATTTGTGAGGTTAATAATTATGTAGATTAGTGGAAGTGGAATATTGAATTTGTATTTGTCTTGGATTTCTGCTACAAATTCTTTGGCTTGGTGACTGTCAAAAATCAGAAAATTGTAAGTTCCAGTTGTTTTGATGGAGTATGGGTCTACTGTGAGTATTTTCTTTTGTACAAAATAATTATTTAGAATATGTTAGAAGCTATAGTGCCCTCTAAGAATATTAACATATCTATGAAATTTTGTAGCATCAGTCAAATTACAAGAGAACAGATGCTGAACTGCTGAAGTAAGATTCTGTGAAGTTGATGGAAGCCGAGGTTTTGCTTCAGATAAGTTAAAATAATTAGGTGATATCCTCTCTACGATGTAATATTTCATTAGTTTTGCACGGTATTTAGAGAGAAAAGATAGTCTTGCCCATTTCATAATCAGAAAGAGGTCCCTGATTTCCACATGAAGATTAGCAAGATCATTTGGAAGTGGTTCAAGAATAGTAAGAAAGTAACTGTCAGGAAGTTTCTCGAAGGTAAAAATTTTTCGTAAGGCTAATACAGTTGCCCGAGTAAATTTGCGATCTTGAATTGGTAGAGAAAAAGGAAGAATCTTCTGAATAGATAGATTAATCTCAAGTGGATCTTGAGGTAATAGAATAAATAATACTACATGGGCCTTGTTGATCAAACTTTGTAACTCTTTGAAACTGAAAGTGCAATTTATTTGGGCAAAGTTGAGACAGTAAGTAATTATTCTGGTGCAATTGTGTGGGCTATTGGTTAGAAAGTCTGTATTGTATATAAAATCTGTTGCCAGTTTGGCTTTGAGTTTTGTGAAGATCTGGTCTTTGTTATATTTGTTTATGAAGTAAACATTGTATAGCCTTTTATATTTTTCTACTGCTATTTGTAAAAGTGAATTGAATTCTTTTTGGTACTGTGGTTAGGTTTTTTTGTTTCTTGTAAATGATTGAAAGAATGCTAAGTCCAGGTATTCGAATTTTGTTTTGATTGCACTTGGTAGATTGTATTGGGTTGGATTAGTTTGTATTTTGTGTTAGAAAAATTTTAAAAGCAGCTCAGGAGATGAGAAAGTGTTAATTATTGTATTATTGCACCAGACTGTTGTGTTGAAGTCCTGTATATGTGCTTTTGCTAGTGCAATAGTGACTGAGTTACACCAAGTGACTGATTAGTCATCCTTGATATATTTCTTTTTAGGGAGGTTGGAGGTAAGTACACTACTGTAAGACTTCTTTGGAGGTGCGAAAGATTCGATTGTTGCATTGGATTGGATATTTATGTAATTGTCTGGGTCTTCATTTACTCAGATTGGTTGTGTGGGATCATTAGGAGTTGGTGGTTGTTGATCCAGGTTCCAGGGTTGTCTTGGGTGAGATCCAGAAATGGGTCAGGTGTGTTGTGATGATTAATTACCATACTTGTAGTCTGGAGTCTTGAGGTCATAGGAAGACATTCGTTTGATTGGTTAATTTTCATAGATCTACCCGTGATTACCCGTGATAATTAACCAATTAAATTACTGAATTACATTATTAATATTATATAGAAAACAAGAAAATACTGAGATATGTATATGTGAAAGAAGCAAAAATGTCAAAATTTTATGCTATATAACTAAAACATATACACAAAATGTGAGAAAATAACATTTTTAACAAAAACCAAGCACATAATATAATATATTTTATTGTCAATAAGCTCAAATCTACCACTTATGATCAATAAACCCAAGAATATTACAAGAACCAAACTAACTTAAATATAAACCCAAATTTTTTCACTATAGCAAGCTTGCATCTACTATGCCAAAGTAAACGGTTAGTAGTTGTTTATTTAGATCAACTTAATTGAGTCATTAACAAATACATTTTTTGGTTTACCTTTCTTTTAGTTCGTTGACTGTCTACAGTGTTTTTATAAAATAAGTTCGTATTGTTCAATAAACGAGAAACATATCTTGCCTTCTAAGTAAAGTCTGTCAAATTTAGAGATTATTTGAGATTATTTTGTAAAGTTAATATTAGCGTTTGTTTGAAGCTAAAGATGATTTTTAAACAAATCTTTGTTAGTGAAATGTTACATTTTTAAAAAAGTACTTTAAAGTATATAAATAAGTTACCCGGGCAATTGATTTACATTAGCCAATCAGACGAAAGTCTGCCTATGAGTCTTGAGGTATTTATATTATTTCCCACGCTTGTTTGTTTGTTTTGTTTATTTCCCATACTGCCTTGTTTGTTTGGATTATTTTCCATGCTGCCTTGTTTGTTTGGATTATCCCCACATTTGTTTGTGTGTTTTGGTCAGATAATAGCATCAATAATTTTGACAGAGGTTTGCTAAATTCCCCACTTTGGTCTAAATTTTGTGAATCGTTATGTGGTAAAGTAGTGGTGGTGTTGGATGTAGTGTTAATTTTGTCTATATGTTTAGGAGTTGTCTTTTTCTTCTTTAGTGGTGGTGGATTGTCCAGTTTAGTAGATTTTTGTTCCACAAGCTGGTTGTACTGAGGTCCCAATGGGATCCATCAGAGTGTAGTTGGAAAATGTTAAAGGGATGAAGAAGAGTTCAAAAACTTTGGGGGTGGAAAGTAGTGTGTTTCTATCTCTCTTCAGCTTTGTGTAGGTATCATTAGGGTCTCTTATACAATATTTAGAAGGCCTAAAGCCAAAAAACCTATATGAACTATTTGTATTCGTAAATTTGCAAATATTTTCCTTTCGATTTTTGTTGTTTTGATGATCTGTTTAATATTACTTTTATTAATATATAAAAAAAAAAATTACTGCCAACTTACTATAACAAATTTACAGTTCTGAAAAGTTATTATAGAAATTACAATATTTATTAAAAGCCTATAATATATTTTTTATTTTTTTTTATTTTTGAATTTATCTTAATATATAAGGTGTGTTTATAGCACTTTTTGAGTATCTATAGTATTTTTTATAGTGAACTATTGTATAATTTGAAATTTTTGAGTGCTTTACATCCAAAGTGAGTTTATTATAGAGATTCATTTCATAGAGTCGACTATTTACAAAAAAATTTTGAATTGATTAATACATTTTATGCTTTACCTTTCGCTTAATGAACTTTCTTATAATCAAGAACAATTCGACTAGGCTAATTACGATATATATTGTTATTGTAATTTTTATTCGGTTCTAAATTAGTATGTTTATCTATCGCTATACCAAACTATATAGTGAATCAATATTTTGTGAAGGTTGATATTTAGAATCGAAGAAGCTCATTTTTATTCGTAGAGAAAGTTAAAAATCGGCAAAGTAGTTATAATTTTTACATGAAAGGCGCTAAGAGAATAAATGTAATAAATGCAATACTGATTAAAAAGTAATACGTTTAAATGTCAAAAGACAATTACATTTATATAATTTTATATGCAAAAATTTGCAATCTGACCCTTGATTGTAAAATTTTAGCTCTTATGTTTAATTATTTTCACTTTGGGTCCTTATTTGTAATTATTTTCATCTTTTGGGCCCTTATATGTAAATCCCCCCATAAACAAGCTATAAATGAGTTTATAGTTACCAGTTTCGCCAGAGCATCAGCAATTCGCATTCGCAATCTCTGAAAAAATTTTATAAAATTTTTTAATAGTTAATTACACCTTTTTGTAAGTCAACAATCGTATATATATAGAAATTAGATCAAGTGTCTATTAAATCAAAGCCAAAAAATGGGTACTAATCATAAGGCGCGTATATTCAAGTCCGCGTCTTCGCAGAGATCAAATAGAGTATTGATGAAACTCGGGGAATTTTCTGACAAATCGTAGAATGAATTATACGATAAGACGCTAGTAATTACTTTCTTCTTGTGCACCATTAATTATTGTTTTGTATGATTTTTTAGTCTTCTTAAATATATATAGTCCATAAAGTGCATCTTCCCAAAAGTCTAAATCGATGACTTTTCTACTATAACAATTCAAATACAGTATAGTCTTAGGATATTTTAGTTTGTTCACACACTTAGAATCACCTTATATATCTAGTGAACTTAGATTTTATGTGATTACCGTATACCGGTAAACGCGTAATAACGCGCAGGGACGCGTTATTCGGGACGCGCGCGCGATAATTCGAATCACTATGCTAATTTTGAAAAAAAAATTTTCAACTACTAAGAACTTTCTTGAGACATCATAATAGAATTAGACATAAGGAGAATACATTCTAGATATATTGTTAATAATATGATAATAAATAGGTTTCAGATTTAGAGGTTGAACCTAAGCTTATTATATTCAAATTTATTCGAAGGTTCAAAAGATGATCTGGTACATATGAGGCACGTTATTTTGAATTAAATATGTCATTTTTAAAAAAAATTGAAATTTCGAAATAACGCCTATATGAGTTATTACGCGCTTATACGGTAGAATAAAAAATAAAGGTTAAAAAAAAAAAAACCTTTAAATTTTAAATACAGAGTTTCTCGACAAAATTTAAGGGTTAAATCACTATTTATTCATTATTTCTCCGATTTCAAATATTATCAAGTCAAATAAAACGCAGATAATACTAAATTTTTAGTGTGAATATGGGATGTGACAGTCTGTATAGAACTCATAGTCTACTGTACTAAAGTAAAAAGTAAAAGTGATCTAAATTTTATAAGTCCATATCATTGTTGAATGGAGCGTAAACTCACTAAAATTTATGAAAATAATTATAACTAGCTTTAAGGGAAGTTGATTTGTATAAGTGATGATTTACGTGATTTGGACTCATCCCATAACATTACAACTTCATGGTTAATATATATTTTTTTAGTATTAATTTGGATTTACTTGATTATAAATCATAAGCGCATCTTTAGCACCCTCCCAGCATTGTCTTCCAAGTAATCGATACTGTGAATTATAAAGAAATTCTTTAACCTTAGATAATAAATTCATAAAAAACGATAACGATACCTTTAACAAATTTTACCTGAACAGGAGTTCTTATTCCAAACATAACGAGTTTCCATATATTAAACCCAAAATTTTTTAATATCTCTAAAGAATAAGGATAACAACCTAATTCCTGACTCAATTCATCAAGGCAAGTAAGATAATCAACTTGAATTGTATGTCTTGCTGATAGATAATATCGCCTTCTGAGTTTATTATGATAATTTTTAATTGCAATATTCATGTCTTGAGGTGATGGAAGTGGATCAATGAAACCTTTAATTAAACTCGTCACGTAACGAGATTGCATCTCGCTTTTTATGAAAATAATAGAATTAAATATAATTTAGTATGATATTGATGTTATAACAGTATTTTTAAAATAATAATAGTTACATGATAGCACCAACTGGTTGTATTAAACCAATAAATGCAATATTACGAAAATTTGGCGGAAACATCATCTTATACATCCATGTCAAGTTTTCTTTATATTCATCTTCAAATTCTTGTTCAATTTCTGGACCACCATTAAAAATTTCTTTATCTAAAAATGGAAAATCTATATTATAACCAGTTGCATAAATTATTACATCTATATTTTCCACAGTAGAACCGTCAACAAATTTAATTGATTTTGTTTCATCAGGCATTAATTCTAAAATGTTTTTTGTTACAATAATAGTGCCGGTACTAAGACGTTCGAAAAAATCTGATTTTACAGTTGGATGTGAAGAATAATATGGAGTGGTTGGTTGGAGAGAGGGTGGATGGGGACCTACAGTCTGAACGATAAGTTTTGTGAAAGTCGAACGAAAATTTGGAAGGAAGTAGGTAGAAAAACGATTTCCTAAATGGTCAACTGGTTTTCCACCGATCAAGCGGGGTATGATCCATGGGAGTGTTCCTTTCAAAATATGGAATTGAATAACTGGAATAACTGAGAGGAGAATACATTAATAAATATAATGATATTTTTATTACCTCTACGAACGCATAAGTACACTTGTGATGCGATATGAGATAATTCAACAGCAATATCAATTCCACTATAAATAAAAGTTACAATAGCTGAGTATATGATTTTAATTAATATTAAAATATTGCATATTCATATCTGAACTTTAATAATAATATACCTATTGCCAACTCCCACGACAACAACACGCTTATTTTCGAAATGTGCAGATCTAATAAGAATTTTTTATAAAAATAAAAAACCTTGCATTATTTGGCACATTAATCAAAACATATGATAGTTCATTAACATTAAGAAATGAATGAATATATTGAAATTCAAAAACATCATCAATCATACTATAATTACTAATGATTAATGATGACGCATCATTTTATTTATTGATTCTTTACTTACCGCCTGTAAAAATGTGAATGAGTTTGTTCACCCTTAAATTCGTCCATCCCTTTATATTTAGGCCACCTATGTTTCCTATGATGTCCATTACAAACCATGACATAATCAAATATTTCTTCATGTTCACTATTTTGATTTTCTCCAGTTTGATCCTTATCTCCACAAGTAATATATTTAACTTTCCAGCGATGATCAGGAAGATAAGATACACGAGCAACAGTTGTACGAAATTTAATGTATGACCTAAGTTTGAAGTTGTCAGCGTACATATTGAAGTATCTTTTTTAATGAAAGATAAATATAGTAAGTAATTTTATTTGTAGAATGCTAAAAAAGTCAAATAAAAAATAAAAGTACTTTGCGACAAGTGAGTTATGTAAGTAAGTTGGCCATTCCGCAGGGATTGGAAAATCTGAAAATGTCATCTATTTTATGATAAAACTAGAAAAAATAACTAATTATATAAATAAATACAATAATACAAAAATTCCATAAATTTACACACTATTTCTTTAGAAGTATTAATAACAAGGCTTTTATAAGCTGATGAATGTGGATCCTTATTTTCATCATCAATTTCAACAAAATTCCAAAGTCCTCCTACATAAGACGTTTGCTCGAAACAAATTGGATCCAAATCATCAGCGAGACATTGTTTTAAGGCTGCTAAACCTGATGAACCTGATGGTTTTTTTTATTTAGATATAAGTTGTTGATCAACTATTTTAAATTATAAATTATCGATTTGTAAATTATTTTAGCATACCGGCGCCGATAATAGCAACACATGGTTTTTTAACCATTTTACCAGTACGTACAGTATCAATTGTGTAGTGTGCAGTAAGTGCGTACGTACGTTCGGTAATATTTGTGGCAGATTAAAATGAAATCAGATTAAAATGAAAATTTTCTATTTTTTTTAGGAAAATTTAAATTTTTGGGGGACATTTTTTAGGGTTAGGGTTAGTGTTAAAATTAGGGTTTAGAGTTAGTTTTATTAATAAAAGAGTATAAGTGGGTTTTATAAGCTTTAAAGATGAGCAAGAAAGGTC
>CAJVPU010000112.1:0-23698 GCA_910591775.1 Dentiscutata heterogama | reverse complement strand
ATTAAAATTCGTTATATTGAGGTAATTTTAAACTATAAAATTCTAGCTGAAAAAAATATTCGTTATAATAGCACTTTCGGTTTATTGAGGTTCGTTATATCGAGATTATACTGTATAACACTCGAGCAGGAAAAATTTCAAAACAATTACTTAAAAATAATAAGAATATGAAATGTGGATATGATGCCAATTTTATTAGAAAAACTGGACCAAATATTTATTATTGTTGTAATAAAAACTGCTACCAAATTATCACAAAAGATTTATTCTTTTTACCAAAAGGAAACAATGTTAACCTCTATAACTACCAAAATGAATTTTTTCTAGACAAAATAGTTTGTAGATGATGTTACTAAAAATATGTTAAATATCTCCCGATTCTAGATCAAAGATCTATCAAATACCAAGAAACAGAACTAGAAAGAGAGAATAAAAAAAAATGTACTATATGCTGTAAAAAAAACTAGAAAAAGCATATAGTATATGACTATGAATATAATTTCTTTTGTGACAAAGAGGAAAAAGTAGATATAAACTTTACTATAGCTACAGACACTGTAATATAACAAGAGTTCAAAGAGAACTAGAAAATATGACTAGAGAAATTTATATAAATCAGACAAAGAATGAATCCAAGATATTTCAAATGTTCCAATTCTTTAAAGAAATATTGGGAAGACTCTGAAAGATGAGAACAACTTATAATTCTGTACACAGACAGAATTGGAGATCAGTTTAACCACCATATCCCAATATTAGGAGCAGACCTTAATGATGATGAATTATTAAACAGAACCTTCAATGAAGAAGGAAACAAAACAAAAACTTATTCCACTAACCTCACCCAAACAAATAATCAAATAGCCAAGAAACAAGGAACAAAAGGCTGCATGTTATGCCAAAAATGCTTAATGCTAAAAAAGATACCAGATTTAATTTTTAGAATTTGCTTAGAATCAGTGATGTAAATTGGATCAGCGCTGTAGGCGCAGCGCACATAGATTTAAATTTGCGCATATATCAGTGCTCCCCGTATATATAACATGCGTATAAATTTTTCTTTGTGCATATTTTTTTTGCATTTGCGCCAATAAAAATTTTTTGAATTTATAACACTGCTTAGAATGCTTTGAAGACATTCAAAATTTATTAACACCTGAAAAAATTGCAGAAAATAATACAAAAAATGAAGAATGGCAAAACCAAGCAATGTATAAACCTTGAAAATAGGAATTTAACCCAGAAACTAACAGTGTAGAAGCTATTACTATTCAATATAATAATTGCAAAATAACTGAAGAATTTATTAAAAAAGTAGTAACATATAGCCAAAGATACGACTTATCTGAACCAACTTTATCTAAAGAAATCAAGAAAAAAGATAATAAAGGAAAATGGCATGTATATGAAATTCATGAAGAAGAAACTATACCACTACCCAATGTAAAAATTGTCCAAAAATGCAACGAGTGTAAGAAAACTTCAAAAATCCTATTAAAATGAAAAAACTCTATCAAATCATGAAGGAATAAAATACCTCAAATATTTATTGAAAAACCAAAAAAAGAAACATCAGAAAACCCTATCCAAATATTTGATGAAATATTTGAAGAACCAATAGATAAAAGGAATAATAATAATTTTATTCCACCACCAAACTCATTAATCTACTCACCAGAATACCATTATGAAAAAGAAGAATATAGAAGCCAAATTTTAAATTTACCACCAAATGTTTAAAAATGGTACAATTTAGAAAAAGAAACAGGCTATTATAAACAAGAAACTGTTGCAAACGAATCCTTTAATATACCAGTACATGAAAAAAGATTCTTTTTACCAAAAGAAACAAATGAAGAAGTAGATAATACTTTCAAAAGTTCTGAAGATCCCTTATTAGAAGAATATAGAAATACTATTCCAGACCTATCAGAATTACAAAATAAATTTAAAAAAATTGAAGCAATAGTATGAAAATTAGCATTACCCTTAGCAGGACACTCACTGTTATCAACAATTTCGAATCAACAAGGAATTCAATAAAATAATATTTAAATTCAAGAAAGTCGTGAAGAGATTAAACTGTTACAAAAAAAAAATAACCAACTCAAAAGAGAAAATATAGTGATAAAAAGAAAATTTGCAGATCTTAAAGAAATTATGATGACTAAGCAAGTATTAAAATTTATACACTGTAATCAAGACTATAAAATTGCAACACTTTCAAGATTCAATGCATTCTACAATCTACAACTTCAACACCCTGGATTTGAAAAAGCATTAACGCGAGTAAGCCAATTAAATGAACTCTCTAGAAATTCAATTGACGACTTACTAATTGAAGAAGAATTTGAACAATTTGAGGAATTAAACAACACGATGGAGTAACAAAATATTAATTTACACATAAATAGTTTATTAAATAAATAATATTTGAAACCTTTTATTATCCATTAAATTAGTTATATTCTTATCATATATTTACCTTGAAATTATTTTATCAATCGTATCAATATAAATATTTTTAAGTCTTGCCTGGTGCAAGTATATAAACAAAAACTATAAAAGTAAAAATGAAAAAGATAAAGAATAGTTATAAAAATGCAGAGAAATTGACCAAGTCTTGAACATGCCAAAATACCAAACAAAACTTTCTAAGAGTTATAAAACAACACCAACCTATAAAACTATAAAAAAATACACTATGTGTAAAAAGTGCAAACAATTAAACTTAATCTGTGATCATAAAATACTGTGTAAAGTCTGTGAAAATAAAGAGATAATGTGTGAACGACATTTTACCAAACAAGACCTATACAAAGTACAGACAAAAATTATTAATTGTTAGGAACAATTAAAAAATGCGTATAGAGAAGCAACTGTAATATCAAATTATTTAAAGATACCAAATATATATACAAGCCAATTATTAACAATAGAAAAATACTTGAAAAGTAAATGAACCAATTCAGAGGATTTAAATTTGTAAAAACATGGAAACCGAAACACCATGCTTGTACTAACTGTCAATTATCAAAACGAGCTGTGAAACAACTACTAGGAACACAAATTGCAACCACTGTATACAACAAGGACTAGACTGCTATTACAACCAAGACCAAAGAAGAAATAGATCACAACTAGTAACAGGCTATATTAATAATTATAGTATATGAATACTACAGTTACTATTCCACAGAAAATGTACGAAGAAATTATTAAAGCAAAACAAGTGCAATAATAGTTGACTTAGCAAAAAAAACAAATTGAAAAGGAAGTATATTTATTCTGATGACAAGAAATAAAACAATTAATAGAAGATATTCAAACACCATTACAAAGAACAAGAGAATATCTTGATAATTTAATAATACAATTTGAGAAAATTAGAGATGCAAGGATAACTAAACAGTGTCACCACAATAATTCTACCCAATTTTAACAAATGCACAACTAACCCGAGTTAGACAAAATACTGCTATTGAAGCATTCAAAAACATTAGAAGAAATATTTATCAAACTCATATCTTAAATGCTTCAGTAGAAAACCTAGTTAGAGTAAGAAGAACATCCTTCGATGTATTAATATTAGCCTTACTCCAAACTTTAAACCTCTTAATAGAAAGAATTATTCTATTTGAATTAATGCAAAATCTTAAAATTGAAATCCAAGCACTTGAAGAATTATTTAACAAAATATTACTACTTCAACAAAACAGAAACTAAGAGACTTAGTATAACCTCAAAAGGGGAGGTAATGGGAATAAATTTCTCCCAAATTTTCTAACAGAATTCACAAAAAATTTATAATTTTCAAAATGAAACTGAAAAATTAATTAGTAATTTTTCACAACAAGATAATTGTTCTAAACAAATTACTAGAATAATAAACGAAGACTATTTACCTTTTAGATTTTTCTGGAACATAAATCTATACCAAAGAATACACTTTTAAGAACCATAAACTCTCATAAAGAAATCCTTGATCAAAGAAGTTTTGAAGAAATTTAACAAAATATTGAAAGAACTCTAGCAAACTTAATTGCAAGAACCAATTCTACAAATAATTCAAGATTAAGAACTACCTTAAAAACTTTACAGCTAGAATAGCAATAAACTATTTATTACTCAATTCAACCTTTGAACATAGTATTACTGATAAGCAGAAAAGATATATACAGCTACTTATAGCAACTGCAAAACAAATTAATCTCCTTAGAGAAGATTTGTAAACAATTTAAAACAGTATTATACCATATTACTTTTATTGTTGAAGACATATTATTCAACGAAGGAGCATCTATAGTACTAGATAAAGAACAAGAATTAAAAGTACTTGAGAAAGTAACAGAATACTCTGTTAACCCAAGTAAAAATAGACCAAGAAGCAAAAGCTTTTAATAAATTTAAAATACTGAATAAAACTAAAGTGTTAAGATTTTTCCCATGATTATATTCTAATAAACAGATGAATACCAATAAAAAATTGACCTAAATATTGCCCAGCACTACAATATCAAACAGTTTTCACTTTTAAAAAAACAAAAGAAAGAACTTATAATTTATTACAATTCTGGAAAACTGACATATTAGAACAACTCAAGAAAAATTCTTACAAGAAAATCATAAAGAATTGGAAATAGAAAATATATTTGAATCCAAAAATTGTTTTAATTAGATCCAACCAGCAAGAATAATCTACGAAGAATATATTGAACTAAAGAAAGTACAATCAGACCCAAAAGAACAGTATAAATACAAACTATTAGAAGAAGAATCAGATGAAAGTATTTTCAAAAATGGTACCTTGAATCATTAAAACAAGTAGTAGAATTATTAGAACTAAGAGCCCAACTAGGAAAGTACAGAAGATACCAAACTCCTAAACCAACAGTAAAACAATTACTAGAAGGAACATATTACAAAGACATGCTTAAGCCACAATATATCATTTAATGATAATTAAAAATAGAATTTTAGTATATATCAAACTATTGAAATATATTCATATTATTAAAAACTTTTTAAGAATTGCTAAAGAAATACAAGACTTATCCTCAAGAAACAAAAAAGACTTCAATACCAAGAAAGCATTTCAAAAATTAGCATTTAATATTCAAAATATTGAAATATATTTAAAAGCTTTACAAGCCTATACTTTAACTCTTGGACTAGAAATCATCAATGAATTATTTATCAACTAACAAAAAACAAAAGTATCAAAGCCAAACTACTCAATTAGAATTAGTATACAGAAATATAACTACACCAGAAAAAACACCAACTGAAAAGTTGCAACTAGAAACACCTACAACCACTCCTATAGCACTAAAAAGAGATGAAGAAATTATAGCATACACTGATATACCAGTCAAAATTAATTATTATTCAACGAGTTTTAAACAATTTCAATGACTACAATATTTTGTTTGGAGAATTAAAAAATTATTTAATAATAATATTATAGTCTTACCAGAAACAACTTCGATATTAATAATCAAACATCAATTAACAATAAAAGTAAAATTACTCCAATCATCTGCTAAACCATTTGGAAAATTCATAGTACAGATAATATCAACTAAACCAGAATATTTTACAAGAATCTCTAATATATTATGAAAGGATATCTTTGTATTCTTTGACAAAAAAGTATATCCATATTCACAACTACGAGAAGAAATTACTGAAATAGAACATTTTGTAGTAAATTTAACCAGAGATGAACCAAATCAAATATTAATATACTAAGAAACTCTTAATGGCAACAAAAGTTTAAAAAAAGTATCAGAAACAAAAGCAACATTAAAAGATAAAGATTTCTATATCATCACTTTGTTCAATACCTTCACCTGGACACTTGATGAATCAGAAGCCCATATTTGGCACGAATTCTCATATGCGCAAGGAAATAATTTAGTATACTATAAATGAAAAATAAGTACAAAAAGAAACTTAAAAAGAAATTGAGATATGTACAAAGGCAGTATTCTGAAGAATTAATCAGACACCCAAACTCAAAAAGACTAGAGCAATAGAAATATATTGAAGAACAATTAAAAGAAAATATCAAGCATAATAAAGAAATCTACAAAAATAGTTTAAGCAAAATTAGAGAATTAATTAAATTAGCAAGAAAACACTAAATAGATATTAAAGTAAAACTGCAAGAAAATCCTAATAATATTACAAAAACTAACAAAAAAAAAGATATAAACTTATACTCTTATATTTTTCATTTAGAATAATATATTAAAAAAGACACAATAACTCTAATATTAACTGGTTGAAAGTTGCAGAATTAAGACAAAAAGCTAAATAGTATAAATGGAGAGATAGCCAAACATCACCAAAGGAAAAACCTATTAAATTAATAAAAGAATACCACCAAAAATTATTCATATCGTGGAAATCAGGAAACGCTATAAGCCTCTATCAACTAATTCTTGAGAACTTAGCAGAAGAAAAAGAAGCGTTAGCCAAGAAATTAAAACAATCACAATACCTGCAAGAATATAAATATTTAATTCCTAAAGTGTGGCAAAAGAGAATTACAAGATTTGAGCAATTTAGTGAAGACAATGCAGAAGAGTATAGGATACAAATAGAAGTAGTAGAAGAATTACTACTAATAAACCCAGAAGAAGTAAAGAATAAACCAACAACAGGAATATAATTTTATATTCCATAACCCAATAATAACAGGACCAGAATTACAATACCAATACTGTTCAACTTGTCAAAAGTATAGAAACTACTCTGAAGACTTTAAATGAAAAAAGTGATTAAACAAAACTTGTATACACTACAGTGACAGACAAGCTCAAAAACCAGAATAACGGAAAGAATACCAAATTTAAAGAAATAATAAAGAAGAAAATATTAAGAACCAACCTATACAAATAAAGTGCTCAAGATACAGAATCAAGAAACCAAAAGAAGGATTTGGAAAAAAACAAACAGAAATACTATATTGAACCTGTATCAAGTGCAGAACTCAAAGTGCAAACTCAGAACATAATTCTGAACAATACCAAACAAATCTACAATAACAAATGTAAGACAAGCTATTATTGACCAAATTAATAAAGAAATATATGAAGCATTGCAACAAGAATATCAAGAAGTGTACCAAGTGCAGAACATCCAAGAGAACATATACAATTCCAAATAAATCAGAAGAAATGAGCAAGACCTGTAATAAATGTAAACTTAGACTAGAACAACAAAAGCAACAAAGATCTGTAGAAATCATAAATGATAATGGAACATTTTCCTACAATTATTTAATTAGTTGTGTTACCTGCTCAAGAGAAAAACTTTTAGAAATATTTGTTAAAACTACAGAAAACTCAAATTCTGCCAAGAGTGCAGATTAAAATACTACTGAAATTATACACCTTCAAAACCAATCTCAAAAACAAATAACAAAAAGAAATGTTGCCCAAAGTGCAAAAGATATCTCATAAAAGAATATTTTAAAAAGAAAATCAAAAAGACTAATAGTGTAATAAAACTACAACGCTGTTACTAGTGTAACTAAATTGACTAAAACTATAGAAGATATGTACAAACCAAAGCATATAAACTAAAGAAATCTAAAACCTTACAACAAGAAATAGAACAATCAAAAAAGGAACTTGAAGATATTGAATTAATAGAATATACTATAAACAAAAATGAAACAATTACCAATAATTGAAAATCCAGAGTATGGAATACTTTAGAAATGTATTACTTGCAATAACTTCAACAATATAATGGATTATAGAGAAATAATTAATGAAAACCAAGAAACATACTATGACACCTGTTTCATGTGCAGAAACTTAGAATTTAAAGCACAATCACTAATTTATCACCTCAACTTACCAATCCAACATATAGTTCAAAAGCACTATTTAGATACCACCCTGCAAAAGGATATCAAATAGCATTATCACAAAGAAATAACCCTTTAAAAGTATTTTATGAAAACTACCAAGGAATGGGAAGAAAAGGCGAATTAGACGAACTATGAAGACCATGTGAATCTGAAGAAGTTACAGCAATACGAGAAGCTTTAGAAGAATCAAATGTACTACTAGAAAAATTACAATTAATCAAAGTATGGACCGAGTTTAAAATAAGCTCACAAGAATGGGTAGCAGAAAAATACTGCTCACCAGACAAAGCAACTCACAAGATACGAAGAACAGTATTTATTTATCCAGTAAACATTGAAACAACTTTAAAACAGACTGAATCAGAAAATGCATCAAAATGGAAATGGTATACTTATGACGAAGCAATACAGTTACCATTAATACCTATGATTAAACAACCACTCGACTTCATTTTTAATGAAATACATAGATACTATGAAAATTGTGAAGAATATAGTAATCTAGAACAAGCATATACTAACAGTAATCAAGCAAAATATTGCTTTGAAGACATAGAAAGTCTTGTAGACGAGGAAAAAATTAGAGAACATATACTAGCCATGACACACCAAGAATATTTAGCACATCCTAAACAAATAGAAACTACAATGCGACAAGAAATACTCCAATTTGAAAAATATAAAAAACAATTAGAATACGGAAAAAACCAGATACAAAGCAAAATAAACCGTATTAACAAAATACTGAACGCACATTACAGTTACAAATATCTAGAATTATTTGACCCACGAACTCCTAATGCATAAAAATTATTCGGATCGACTTCTAATACTTTATTTAAATCTTTAAATGCATCATCATATTTTTTCAAAGTTATAAAAAGTTCACCACGAACTCCTAAAGCATAAGCATTATCCGGTTCGATTTCTAATACTTTATTTAAATCTTTAAATGCTTCTTCACTTTTTTTCAACTTTGTATAAACTTTTCCACGAACACATAATGTAGATACATTATTAGGATCAATTTCTAATGATTTATCTAAATCCTTAAGTGCATCTTCATGTCTACCTATTATACAGTAAATATTACCTCTCTCTCTAAACTTTTGTGCATTTTCTGGATTGGTTTTTAATGATTTATCTAAATCAACAAGTGCTTCTTTAAATTTACTCATATTTATTAAATATTAGAATATTGGATTCTTTTTTTATTACGATAAATAAAAAAAACAATTTATATATTTATATAGACGTATGTAACATTGCACTGTACGTGCAAGTTATAAATATAGATTATTACGACAATGCATGTAAATATTATATACGATAAAACTCTTAATATACTATGTAACTAAAAATATATATGTGTATTTACTATGCATGGCTTAGATGATAAAATTTGAGGTGTCACAATGACACATAGTTATTGATACTGCAGTATTGTATACGTTTCACAGATGGAAATACGTCCTATAATAAACCACATTTTTATACAATACTGTATCGTATTATATCAAATTGATTAAATAAGTAAATTTATAGAAAACAAATACTGTATTGGCTTACACATCGATCTACATGTCCGGATCAAACATTGCCGGTAATTTCTTTATTTGGGTTAATTTAGCCAAATTAGTTATACAAGTGGTATGTATTCAGTAAATATTTGTTCTATTGTTACGATGGCTAAGGTTAAGTTTGAAGTGGCCGGATTGGTATTACCGGTTTTTTCAAGATAAGGGTAAGATCCTTGTATTCAGTCATTAAGAATTTAATTGTTACAAGTGTAACTAGGAGTTCATTTGTTTGTCGTATCTTTATCTGGTACGCTTGCCCGTTATTGTCGTATTTAAGATTATAAATAGTAATATTGTCTTCTTAATTTGTCCAAAATATTATCTGGTAGTTTTGATAAGTCGATTACTTTAGGATATTTTTCTAATACTGTCGCAACTTTAGTTCTGTCGTTTTTGTCAAAGATAGTTAAATATTTATATCCCATATAAAGATGGTCGAAATTCATGAGTTGTTTTTCTATTCGTTTTGATGGTGCTATTTGTTTTTGGATTAGGGTTTTGAATAGTCATCCTCTTTTAATTTGTTTTGTAGTTATTGTTTCTTTGTTCATCATGATTTCTTCAAATTCTTCTATTGTCAATGGTGTTAATTCTTCTTCTTCAGGTTCTGAGTCTATTCCTTCAAATAGTTTAGTAAATGTTTTCTTTGGATTTATTATTCTGTATTGGTGTGCGGTTTTTATTCGGTTTACATATTCTAGTATGGGATAATCTTCAATTCTCTTGAATATGTACAAAAGGTTCTGCAGTATCATTGGTACAAGAGGTATCTGTTGTTCTTCTATCTGTTTTAAGGAATAAAGTTTCCATGGTCCTAAGGTCTCTGGTTCAGTATTTTTAGGTATTTTTTCATTGTTTAGTCAGAAAATAAATAGTCCTAGCATTATCAAGTATTTTGCCTGTTCTGGTTTATATCCTGTTGCAATCCATTCTTCTGTTAAATAATATGAGTTTTCTTGGATTTTTATTAAGTTACTATTTTTTATTACTAATTCAGATTCTTCAAATATTTCTCTTAAAGCTGTTACTTCTATGATTTCTTTTGGCATTCCATTTTGGTCTAAATTCCCTTTTTCTCCCATTCCATTAAATGTTCAGTAAAAGCTTTTATTTGGATTGATTCATTTGGCTAATAAAATATATATCTCTTCTCCTATTATTGTAAATCCTATTGCTTGAGTCATTATTCTATTTGGTAGTTGGTATGGATTGTGTAAAAATACTTGTTTATTGAGGTACGCTAATAGTTCTGGATTCGAGTATGTTTCTAAGTCATTTTGTAGCTAGTCCTTCTGGTTCAAGCTTTTTTCGTATTGGTTTAATTCTGGATTCAATAGTTCTCTAGTAATTACATTCTCATTCCCAAATCTTTGCATGGTAATTTTTAAACTTTTCCCAAGTTTGTCCTCTGATTTCCAGTATTCTCTACTTATACTTATTCCTGTTCTTTTCTTATAAATTTCTTCAAGGTATCATTTACAGCTTTCTTGTCTATACTGTCTTATGAATTTTTTAAACAGTTCTTCTATACATATACTTATGTTTTGATCGTATTGCCAATTAATTGTTCTCTGAATATCTTTTATTTTTTTGCTATCCAAAAGTAGTCATCTTTATAGTAGCAATTATATATTGTCAGAGTTTTTTGTTCTAGAACTATACTTCTGATGATTACTTCTTCAAGTTCTAATTCTTAGTCATGTATTAATAGTTTTAACAGTTTTAAGGATTGGTTAGTTGTTAGTTTTTTGGGTTTTACTTGATGTTTTACTCCATATGGTTTGCTATTAAACAGTAATATTCTTCAAATAACAATTCTGGGTTTAGATATTTCCAATGAGTCATTTAGTTTTTCAATATTTTTATATTCTTCTTTTATTTCTTTAACTGTATTTTTATTAAACATTTTCTATATTGAGAATCCCACTATGATTTGGTAGGTTTGTCCTATTTGTGTAGTTAACTCGCTTTGAAAAGTTTCTCTTCAATTTTTAGCATTTTGTTTCTTTGTGTATACAAAGAAGTATTCTGAAAAATTTATATCTTTAAATTCTAATATGAAGTTATTTATTAAATGGTCAATTTTTCTTAAGGTGTTTATTAGAAAAAAGATGAAGCTAGTTTCTTTTCTTTTTAGAAATAATGAGCTTAATGTGTGTCCTTTTCCTTTTGCTTCTTCTCATAATATTTCTTTGTAGAATTCTTCTTCTATATCTTTATAAATTGCTCTTAAATAATTTTTTGTTTCTTCTTCAGTTGATTCATAATATTCTTCTTGTTTGTATCTTGTTAATTTATAGTATAAATCAAAATATTTTTCTCTGTTGATTCTCTTCCACTTTGTCATCTAATCATTGTAATTCCTGGAGTAATTCTTTGGTTCTTTTATTTATTAATTCTTTTGCTTCTTTATTTTTTCAAACTGTTTAACTCCTTTTTCTGATAATTGAGCTTGTATTTCTTTGTCATATTCAAAAAAGTAAGTTGCCCCTTCTAGTAAATATAAATTTCTAATAGTATTAATTATATGGGTTGTAATTGACTCTAATTCGTCTGGTATTAAATAAACTTCTCTTTGGGCTATTGGGTCTTGTATTTTTTCTTGTATTTTGTCAAGTACAGTTCCTAGTTGTAATTATACAATATTTAGTTTATTCAAGTATCATTTTTGTATTGAGGTTGATTCGTAATTGAATATAATTTCTTCAGTTATATTTATTGATAGTGATAGTTGCTTTTTAGCTTGTAGTAATATTAAGATTATTTCTATCTGATTATTGTTTGTTGGTTGGATTCTTCTTTGGAGTCTTTTGATAGTTTTAACTATATTGTTAATTATCTGTTCTTTAGTCCTTTGATCAAGTATTTCTTTTGCTAGGTCAAATTTTGATTTTCTATGTAAAAGATTCCAAATAAATATAAATTTTCTTTGTTGTATTATCCTTTCTAACTGTCAATATGCATTTGTATTATTGTTTATTAAGCTCTTTTAGATATTCTTTTCTTTTGAGTGAATGTTATTCAAATCTTTTAATTTTGTTATCTATTTCTTGTATATTTTTGGTTCTGTTCTCTTGATGTATTATTAGGAAGCTATTAATATTTAAAATATTATTTTCTTGTAATGCTTCAAGTCTTTGTTCAAGATCTTTGTCAGTTATTTTTTCTAAATTACTTTTGATTTCTTTGAGAGTTTCTAAGTATATTTCTTCTTCAGCTTCTTTTTGTTGTTCCAGTATTTGATTTTGGTTTTTGTTAAAAATTTCTCTTGTCCTGATATTAAAAGTATTATTCTATTAATTTCATCTAGTATTGTCAATAAGCAGTATTTTTTATCTGTTTCTTCTTTCAGTTATGCACAGGAATATTTGTTAAGTCTTGAATTTGCTTAATTATTTGTTGATATATTAATTCTAATAATAAGTCTAAATAGAGTATTCCTTGTAAGTCTTCAAGATAATCTTTAAACACTTGAGTTGCTTGGTTGTACTGATTATAATTCTCTGTAGTCATTAAATTCTATTTTAAGTAGATTTTCTGGTTGTTTTATCAACGTGTACTGGATTATTAATTCTGATTTTTTGTTTACTATATAGCACACACCTATTACTAATACTACATCTTTTAGTAAAAGTATAAAATGTATTGATGCTCTATTATATACTATAGCTGTTACAACAAAGTGGTTTATCCACAAAAGAGTTGTGTTTATCAGTGGTAATGAAGATAATTCAACTAATTGTTCTAGGTTATAATTGTTTTAATTGTTCTTCAATACATTCAAGTATTTCTCCATCTACAAATTTCAAGATTATTTTTTTTATTTCATCTTCAAATATTTCTTGTATTACTTATAGTATGATAAGGGCTGTCTTCAAGTATATTCGCTTATGTGTTGATTCAATGTTTAATTCTTTTAGGAGTATTAGATTTTTGTATTCTTCAAGTAGTTCTTGTATTTTTTCTTTTTAGTATTTTTTAGTTTTTGGCATTTACTCTTCGTCTTATTGTTATTAGAAGTCTTTGTAATCCTATGATTCTTTGGTTAATTTGTAAGTATAAAAATTCTGGTGTTGTTCTACAGTCTTTTAATTGTGATATTTCTTCTATAGTTGTATATACTAAATTATGGTTATTAATTCTATTAATTATTGCTTGTTGAAGTAGAATATTATATTGCAGGTCAATATATGCAGTAGCATTTCTTGTAAGTGTTCCTAGGAATGGTTGGTGTGCAATTAAATCTTGTTTTACTAATATCCTAGTTTGTCATGTGACTTCTAATGCAATTTGTAAGAATATAATTACTTTTGTTTCTTGTGTTTGTAAAGGTGGTAATTGTCTAATTTGTCTTCTTGTGGTCATTCAAGTTTTTGGATATTGTTTCATGTATTATCCACTTAAATCTTTTAGGCCTCAGTCCTTTTTGGAAGTATTTCTTTGTGTTTATGCATGGTTGTTCATGTGAATTGCACTGAGTACATATTTGATTTTGGGCATTATATTTACACTTTACTTTCTTTTTTTAATAATAGTTACAGGCTTGTGTTGCTCATTTTTCTTTTCTTTTCATTCACTATCTGAGGTGTCAGGTGTTTCTCTTAATAGTATTCCTTGGTCTTTTAATGAATCTTTTATAATTGTTTTTCTTTGAATATTTTCGTTAGTGTTGATTGAAGGTTCAATATTTTCTTATTGACTTTATTGAGGTTTTTGAGTTTATATATTCTTTTGCAGATTTTGTTTATACTTTTACAAATTGTACACGGTATCTTTTGATCACAAGGTAGTTTATATGTTTTACAATATTTGTATATAGAGTATCATTCTCTTATTCTTTGTTTCTGGGTATGCCTTGGTATGAGATTTGATCAAGTCAGTTTTCAAGTCTTTTTATAATTGTTTCTTATCTCTATTGTTTACTTTGTTTATGTCATATTGTTACTTGTAAGTCACTTTTTTGTTTTTCTTTGGCGTTTTAGCCGTAATAAATATTATTGATAAGATATAATTATTTATACAAGATAATATAATAGTAAAATAATAAAATAATAATAATATTTTAAAGATATTGTTATTAGTTGGCTAAAAAAATAAACTATTTTTGGTTAAATTAATAAATTTTTGTCTGAGTACTAGTACTAAATTTTACAATTTTTCTTCAAGGTAGTAGAGTCTTCTTTTTAGTATTGTATTCTGATTTTCAGGGTCTTTTAATCTTTGTTCCAATTGGTCATTTTTGGCAGTTAGCTTTAGGGTGTTTTTTCAAGAGTTTGAACTCTTGCTGTAGTTTCTTCATTTTTTAGTTAGAATTTCAGAATTATTTGAGACAGTTCCCATAAGTTTTGGGCATTTTGGTTTATTTGTTCTTGATATTAATCTCACAGTATTTCTTCATCAAATTCTATAATATTTTGAGGTTCATAAAGAAATTGGTATTCTTCAATAGCAAGTCTTCTATCTTTTTCAGGTTTTTCTTCATTTATAATAATCATTTTTGATTCTATTTCTTCAAAACATTGTTACAATAGTCCTTTTTAAAGTCTTTGTCTCCTTCTTTTTTCCTATTAATCAGCATTAAACATTCTTTACAGAGGTCTATGTGATTTTTCTGTAAGCCTTCTTCAAAGTCTTTTTTTCTTTTTTCTTTATAGTTACTATATGTTTTTTGCAGTGAAACTTCTACTGCTTGTCAGATTTGATCATCTTCTCCTCTTTCATTATTGTTTTCTTCATCATTTATTTTAAATATTTCTTCTCCTATAGCTTCTTGCATTTAGTTTGCTTCTCTTCTTGTAAAAGTTAATGATTCTAATAATTTAAGGTTGTTATTCTCTTCATAATTGAGTTGTTGATCCCAACTATAAAGATTATAGTAATTCATAATGTCAGTTTCTCAAGTGTCTTGTAATTGTATGATATTTGAGTTTCTGTAATTCCAAAGGTTTTCGTCAGAGTTATCTTTAATTTATTTAATAAGTCTAAAAATTACTGATTTATTTAATTCCCAATATATGTTTGTCTAATTTTTTGCTAGTTTTTGAATGTCTTTTTTAAGTTTGTTATCTTCTAATATTTCTTCAGAGTAATTTATTTTATAAGCAAACTTTTGTTCTTTGGTGCAAAAGAATATTGAATTCCAGCTTTTAGCTTTTTTTTCAAAAGTTGTTTTTGGCAAAGTTGGCAGTTAGTTAATTTTCTTGTCCTAGCTCTTTATAGTAGTCTTGGGCTTGTTGGTCTCTTAAGTCTAGGTTTTCATAGAATTCTCTATAACATCTTTTGCAAACTAGCTATTCTTGTAAGAATAATGGTTTGTGTGAGAAGGGGTCAGTATATAGTCCTTTGATTGGATAAACATCTTGTGATAAGATCAGTCTTTTACAATAACAACAATGATTTTTATCTTGATTTGTTGAATATGAGGCCACTCTACATGTTCTCTTCTTTTTAATAAAATGTCTGCGGCATTACATTTGCAAAATAAATTTGCATTTTCTTTTAAAAGTCTATGGGTCTTGCAGTTTTCGTTTTTATGATTTTCTCTGCAGTATTTGCATGTAAATGTTTGTCTTGATGGTCCTGGTTGATTATCATTCTATTGCTAATTCTGATTTTGGTAATTTAGTTTAATTCTTGTGGGACAGTCTCGTGACTGATGTCCTTTACCACCACATTAGTAGCAGTCTTGAACTGGTTCTACTCCAAAATCATGAAAGACAGATTCTCGAAAAGGACACAATATTGACAAAGTTAGCCAGCATTAGTTATAATGCTGGCTAATTTAGTCAATATTATGTTCTTTTAGAGAAATGGCCTTTGGGATTTTGGAGTAGAACCTCTTGAATTAGATAGTATCTATTTGTATGTCCTTTTTCTTTGCAAATTCCACTGGTGAATTGGTTTTAATTCTTTGGTTTTTTTTTTATTTTGTCAAGTCTTTTTTCAAATTCTTCTTTATTTTCAAGTCTTTGAATGCTGTTGTTAATTTTTGAAGTATCATTTTACAGTTATGTTCTTCAGGTTTTTCAACATGAAAATCACATTTCTTGCAATAATTAGGTCCTTGTTGGGTCCATCCTTTAGATTCATTTTAATTATTCTTTTTTTTTTTTTTGAGTTTTTCAAACAATTCATCGATATCTAGTTGTAATATTTCTTCAAGTGCTTTTATTTCTAAAATATATTCTTTAATCCAGTTTTTAGTTTCTTTTTTATGTTCTTTAGAATTTTATTATCCCAGAATTTATGAGATTTTAATTCTTCTAATTGCTTTTGTGAAATAATTTCTTCTTTTAATTCTTTTTGTTTCTTGTTCTACTCTTCGATTATCAGTCTGTAAAGGCTAATAGGTTTTCCAAAGGTTCAGGTAAGATATATTTTATGATATTCTATTAGAATATATATTATATCTTCTTCAGTAGGTTTTTTATCACTTTGATACCTTTGCCTTGCTTCTTCCAATAAGTTATAGATTTTAGTTTTTTCACAATTAGTATCTCCATATGTTTCATTTTCTGCAATTATTAGTGATTGCCACAGGGTGAAAAGTAAATACTTTTTCTTTATCATTTATTCCAGGTATTGGGTTAATTCATGTTTTAATTATTCAATATTCTGCTTTCTTTGATTTCTTTTTAGTTTTTAGCATTTTTAATTTCTAGCTTCTGTAGTTGTTCAGAATGATATTTTTCTTTGTGTTTTTTGATCTTTTGGTTAATTTCTTCTTTGAGGTTATTTAAAGAGTATGATTCTTTCAAGTCTTTTTCTATCTAAAAGGTAAGTAGTTCAGTTCTGAATCTGTATGTTAAATTATGATCTTCTCTTTGAATTCATTTTAAAATATTGTTTATTCAATATTTGTGTTCTAGGTCTTGAGGTTTTTCTTGCGCTAAGGTTATTAATGCTAGTATAATTATATTTTGTTCAAATTATTTTTTGTCTTTTTCTCTTTCAGATTTGTTTAATTCTTAAATAATACACTATTTTTTAATTCTTCTTGTTCTTTGCTGTTTGAAGTAATTGTTGTTTCAAGTCTTTTTATAAGCATTATATTGTAATTAAATTCTTTAATGTCTTTGGATATAAAGTCTTCTTGGTCTTTGTTTGCAGGGTCATTCAGTTTGGTTTATGTTTCTGTTTAGATATCTTTGTTATTTGGGTCTTTCAGAGTTTATCCACTAAGTTTTGGATGTCCTTCATCTAGTCATTTAGAGTGGTTTTATAAAATTATTTCTTATTAGTAGTTTATTCTAGTTTTGGTCAGTATCACTTGTCTTTTGTATTTTATCAATCAATTCTTTATTTGTGACATGTAAATATTCAATAAATGCATCCCAAAGTTTATATTTATTTTGGCATCTGAAAATGTGTTCAAATAAATGATAAGGTAGATCTTTCTTATTTCTGTTTTGTCCAGGTATATTTTTTTTAAGTATTTGCCATGTGCATTCAATATTATTGGTATGCATTATTTTTAATTGATTTGATCTTTCATCTATCTCAGTTACAGTCATTTCTTGGCTGTGATTTATTTGATGATTTCTGAGTCTGATAAATATTTGGTCATAGCTTTTGAATATATCAGTATAGATTGTTGATTCTGGATAAATAAATTTCTGGATTAGCTTTATCAATATTTCAGCTTTTTTATCTGGTACTACTTCGGCAAAGAATTCTTTTGTATTTTGAGATATTTCTCAGAATACCTATTCTTTGTTGGCTTTGTTATTTTTTCAGTCTTTGTAGAATATTGATTCATCACATTCCACAATATCATCTTTTCCACCTATCTTGATTTCACATTCCTTTATCTCTTGGGTCATGCATGTTCTAAATATTTTGGCCAATGTGTTATCATTGGTAAGGATATGTTTATTATAGTATAAATTTGTTTTCTTTTTAGTTTGATAAGCCGGTAGTATCCAATTAATAATATTTGGTTACAGGATAAATAGGCATTTAAGAATATTGTTCTATTGAATAATGATATCTTGTGTCTATATTCTTGATTTGGACAATTAAAAGTTTTATTTTTCAAAGTCATTTGTCTTCGACAGTAAATATTTAAATATTCCATTTGTTTGGTAGTACTTCTTTATCGATAAGGTATTGTATACATTTTAATTTGTCTTGGAATATTTCACTTAAGTCTTTGTATAGTGGTATTGATCTCTGATTTTTCATCTTTGGGTTTATTTTAGGCTTTTGCCATTGAGTTCAGCATCTTTATTTATATCTTTTATTCCAATGTTTAGTCTTATGACTTGATTGCCATTTTTATCTATTTCTATTTGTCTGCTTAGCCAATCTGCTATTTTGTTATCTTTTCTTTAATTCATTCTACAGTCCAAATTAAAGTCTTGTAGCTTGATAAGCCATCTTTCTATGGTTCTATTTCTTGGCATTTTTCCAGATGAGTCACTGATTTCAGTGCTATTAGTTCATATAATTACATTTTGTATTCCAATATAATATTTCTAATAATTTAAAAATATATGGCATATAATTCTCTTTGTGTAGCTCCCCATAGTTGTTTATTGGGTTTGAGCATGTGTGATGCTAATTCAATTATTTCTTCTTCAGATTTGGTATAGTCTTCATTATTTTTAGTTCCTTTTTTTCATGCTTCTATAGTCTTATAATATACAAATTTTGGATTTATTTGTTTGAGTACAGTGCCAATTTCTTTATCTTAGGTGTCTGTTTCTATTATTAATTGATATCCTTTTTTAGGATAGGTCAGAGATATAGCATTAATTACTTTATCTTTTAATGTTTCAAATGCTTTTTGATGTTTTTTTGTCTACTCAAATTTCTGATTCTTTTTTAATAAGTCATATATTGGTCTTGCAATATCTCCAAATTTAGATATGAATCTTCTGAAATAATTTATTGATCCTGTAAATTGTTGTACTCCTTTCTTATCAGTTGGTAATTTAATTTTTTGTATTTCTTTAATTTTAACTTGATTTGGTAAGATCTTCTCGTGTGAAACTTTATGATTTAGTATCATTATTTCTGTTTTGATGAATTCACATTTTTTAGCCTTGAGAGTTAGATCTGCTTTTTTGATGTGTTCAAATACTGTTTGAATATGTAAAATGTGTTCATCATATGATTGCTGCTAAGAGAAAAAGGCCAATTGGACTTTTAATATATTTTGTGTACAGTTAGCCATATATAGAAAATTTATCACTGTAATAAACTTTTTATAGATGGTAACTGTATACAAAATATATTGAAAGTCCGATTGGCCTTTTTCTCTTGACAGCACTCATATATCTGACTTTCTATTATTAAATTATCCATGTATACAAATACAAAATCTAAATCTTCTAATAATTTAAACATGTATTTCATCATACATTATTAATTCCCATTGGGCATCTTAGAAATCTAAATTTTTCTACTCCTAGAAAGTATGCAGT
The DNA here is from genome assembly GCA_910591775.1 of Dentiscutata heterogama. NCBI lineage: Eukaryota > Fungi > Glomeromycota > Glomeromycetes > Diversisporales > Gigasporaceae > Dentiscutata > Dentiscutata heterogama. Next base: position 3,806 of record CAJVPU010000112.1, on the reverse strand, counting down.
ACTTTTATCTCAGTCACTTTTCTTTAAGGGAAATTGATAATAAGCTCATTTAAAGTCACATGTTGAGAATATTTTTTGTCTTGCTATTCATTGGAGTATTATAGATATGTTTGGTATTTCAATGGGTCTTTCTTTAGATATCAGTTGAGCATAGTATAGTCTATTGCTGCTCTATAGCTTCTGTTAGGTTTCGGTCTTATTACCAATGGTGCTATCCATTCGGCTCTTGAAGGTTTAATTATATTTAAACTTATTAGTTCTTTATATAAATTCTTTGATTGTTCTATTTAGTCTTCTGAATAATTTCTTATTGGTTTACTTTTATGATTTGAAGCTATTTCATTTTTTGGTACATTTAATTCTAATTCAACTTCACCAAGTCTTCCAAAGTATTCTTTATTGAATACTGTTCCTTTTTTTTTTCATTCTAAATATATCCATATATTTGATGAATATTAGTTTAATATTTTTATAAACCTTTCGTCTGTATTCTTTAATAATACTTCAAGTGGTTCTTTTTTGGTTAAGTCCTTTTCTCCTATTTTTATGTTATATCTATACTTGTTTGTTTCACAAACTTCTTTAATTTTAATAATGTTATTTACTTCTTTTATATTTCCAATATGTTGCCCTTTTTGTATTACTTTCAGATTATTCGTGTAGTTAATCATTCTGATTGTCCAATCATTGATTAATCTATTTTGTTCATATAATCCTTCTTTTGCCATATATAATGGTGTCATTACAAAGTAATTTTCTTTTTTATCTATTTTAATTGCAGTCCAAGTATTTGGTTGTAGTACTTATTTTCTCTTTGTTTTTAGAGGTTTTGCTATTTCTAGAGTTGGTATTATAAGTCTTCTATATTTATTAGGTATATATCCTAATTCTTCATGTATTTTCAATTTAATTTCTTTTTGAATTCTATTGGTTTTGATTCTATATTTTTGATCTCATATCTATAGTCTACTCCTTTCCTTTGCTACTAGTTGTAGGTGTAGCAGGTCTTGTTTGTACTGGTCTAAAGCATGTTGAGTTCGAGTCTTTATCTATTTCTATTTCTATAGGATCTTTATTGTAATCAGTTACTATTAATGATTTTTCATTTTGTTTTGATTGTTGCATTATTTTATATTCTTCATCTTATTTCTTTTTCTCTTCTTCAAGTTTAGTTTTATAATCTTTCATTAATATTCTTTGTTATTTTTCAAAGGATATTTTTCATTTCCTTTGAAATTTATCTTGTGGCTCTGTTATTTGGGTTGCAGCCTGATCTTTTATTATATTTTTTTCTAGGTCTTTATTATCTTTTCTAAATAGTACTGTTATGATGTCTATTCTTTTTGTTATAAAGGATGGTATAGATGATGATTCAATTACTTTTGGTCTTTCTACCAGTTGAACTATTTCTATATCACCTTTTCTTCTTAGATATCCATCTTCTCCTACTTCAAAGGTTTGATCATATCTATCTTGATCATCTATTATTTTTTGTATTTTTGGGTCTAATGGTTCTATACTTGGTATACTATCCATATCTGCAAATGTTTGGTTTTCTTTGGTCTCTTCTATTAACCCCATTGTTATATTTCTTATTAATTGTTCATCATTTCTAGATATTTCACTTTTAATTGATTTTTTACTAGAGGAATCATCTATCATATTAGTTTTAAATTTGTGACTTATTATTTCTTCTAAGATTCTCTGCGGTCTATTTTTCTGTTTATTTGATGATTTAACAGATGAGTCTTCAGACTTATTCTGTAAAGTTAATTTTTCATTAAATTCTTCAAAATCTCTTTAGAATACTTTATCTTCTAATATACTACTAGTATCGCTATTCTTATCTATATCTTCATACAGTTTATCTGTTTTTCATTCTTTTTTTTTTTTTAGATTTCTTTCTGTTGTTTAGATTTCTTTTTTAATTCTTCAAGTAATTCTTCTTCATTCATTATTTTCTTAGGCAGTTTGTTTTCTGTATCTATTAAACAGAAATCAAAGTATTTTCAATTTGCTTTTTCTTTAATTTCATCATCCTTTTCCATTTCAGAAGTAGTTAGGAGTGTCTGTATAACAGCATGTTTATCAAATTCATCTAATTTTTTAAATTTTTCATTTTTTATTTCTAAAGTCTTTTTAATGTTCACTTGATACTCTTCTTCCTTAGCTCTTAATTGTTTCTTTATTGATCCTTTTGTTATTAGTTTTTGGTCATCATACTATGTTAGAAAGTTGAACAGTTATTCTCTTTCTTTTCTTCTAAATTTTCTAACTTCTGTTGGTAATGTTGGTATGCTTTTTATTTGTTCTATTGTTTTATGTACTTCTTTAGAATTCATTCTATTTATTTTATTATATTCTGTTTCTATATCTAATATTTCTTCTATTAATCTTTCTAGGTCTTCAGTAAATTCTTCAGTGTTATTTTTATCTTTTTCTTTTTTTAATTCTTCAAGATTTTTTTTCATTATATTTAACATTTAGAGAATGTAGATATTACAGGTATTTTGAGTATTTGTTTTGCTTTTGTTGGTCCTACTTGTGGTGCTATTTTTCTTTTACTCTGTTTATTTCATAAGCTATTCTTTCCATTTTCTTATCATGCATTCTTTTTCTTGATGCTTCTTCTTTTAGATCTTGATATTTCTCTTGTCATTCTATCTTTAGGTTTGCTATGGCTTGTAATATATTCTATTGGATCTTCTTTATATTTATATATTTCATCTGATGGTAAATTATTAAATTGTATTCTCATCCTCAGGTTCCATTATTAAGGTTCTTGATTCTTTGTTCTAAATCTTTATCAAGCTCTCTACCTGTTAGCAGTATGTTGTTTGTATAGTGCCTTAATGTTTGTACTTTATTTATTTGTTCTTTTTTATCTAAGTCAGTTTTTCTGGGTGTTTCCAGTATACTTGTATGCATTTCTTTTACTAGTTTTCTAAATATTTCTTGTGGCAGCTGTCTGTTTAATAGGTGTTCATGGATATCTTGTTCACTTCCAAATACTGTCACTTTTATTTCTATCATCTGGCCAGCCTTAGTTTTTTTGTTTTTTAGCGTGAAATACATTATTTATATGTAGTAATCATATTTCTTTCCCATAATCCTCAATTCTTTTAGATAATCCTCAAGGTTTCTTTCTAATCTAGCTGCAAAGAAGTGCTGTATATCAAAGTACAACTTTATCCAGTCTATCGCTTTACCAGTTTCATCTTTTTTATGTCTTTCTTCTTTTAGAATACTTCTCTTTATTTTAAGCAACTCTTCAAAAATTGCTCTGTAACACTTGTTTGATTCAGAGTTTTCTAATAGTATTATCACATCTGTAGAAAAAGTATATTTTAGGATGTGTCTTAAGTTCTTGGTTATTTCTTTAGAATCTGAGTCATTTGTTGTTCCAATATGTAGTATATAATTTCTAGCTCCTATATTATATATTCTTTGTTTTTCTTGTATAATCCTATTAGTTCTCGAATTTATTTCTTCTTGTTTATCAAGAAGGTTACCAGTTATTGTTAATCCCATTGAAGCATATATGACAAGCTTCAACTGTGCTTCTTTGTTTTCTTGAATGATTTTTATATTATTTTGGATGTCTGGCAATTCTCTGTGTAGAGTCACATAATTGCCATAAGCCTCATTTTTAAATTCTCCTTTTATGGATATATACTGTACAAGGTTTGAATAATATTTGGTTCTGTTTCTATAACTGCTTGTACTATTTCATTTCATTGTCTATATGTTGTGATTTCAATTAGTTTCTTTCTTTTTTTGTTTTGTTTACATATTTTTACGAATAT